>JARJHM010000461.1:0-256408 GCA_033356055.1 Carex pumila | reverse complement strand
CTTGCATAACCTTACCACTTGAGTTCTAATTAATTGGGACCGTTTGATCAGAATCCGATCCAAAGATAATGAAATGTTTTTGTTTAGATTCAACTGTCCAATCAGAATTTACACAAAAATTAAAGGATCCTATGTATTCCACTTCGGATCAGATTGGCTCAGATTCTGATCAGACGATCCAGATCTAAACAAAAATATTATATACCTCATAAGATGTGAGACTTTGTATCCTTTATGGTACCATAGGAGGTCTAATGAGTTGAGTCCAGCCGAACAATTTGAATTCGGTGCCTATTTAAATATAGAGGTTCGTTTTTGAAATTTGTGTCACAGCGAAAGAATCGTCTACAGTTAGTAATTCTACGTTATGTACCGAGGGTGATCGGAATTGGAGGATATGGACTCTTACATTACTATAGTTCCAATCTAGACCGTCTGATCAAAATCCGGCCCAATGCAGGTCCATTAAAATCTGTGCATGTAAAATAACGAACGGACATGATTCAAACTCAAAATATGAGGTACCTTGGGGGATATGATCAATTCAGCTAAGCACCTGCACCGATTGCAATATTAAATGTTATCCAATTCAGAAAACAGAGGATCTTGCATTTATACTGCAAATAATTTGATCCGTTGGATGTAAATCAGATGGACTGGATTGAAGAAACAGGATCGTGTAGTACTGTCTGGGTTGCAGTGCAGATCAGAATCTCTCTGTTAATTAACAGTGGTACATTTGCACTTACATTACAGACAAAATTTTGTACTGTCATGTAAGAAGGATGTTTTCAGGTCGGGTCTAAAGAAGAAAAAAAGAGAGACAAATAATAATTATTTGCGTGTAGGGATGTAAATTGAGAGAATGGAGTAGGTTCAATGGATTTCAAAATCGTTTGATTTATTTTAAGATTCATACCCACAAAAATTGAAATCAGTCGTACTAGAAGAGCGTACGGATCTTAAAGTAGATTGGATGGTTCTGGAACCCATCAAATGTAAAGAATATATGATGTCCATCAAATCTACTCTGTAGTGGTAAATGGATTGGATCTAGATTGGGTAGTGGTAAAATTATATCGATCTGTATTTCTTTTTTTTTAACATGGATACGAATTGAATATTAAATGGATAAGAATACAGATTGAATATTAAATAGATATATATACAATTCAAATAACTACTCTAAATATTGTAACAAAATTAATTGGATATTCAATAAATTACTTTTTTATTAGATAATAAAAAAAACATAAAATACAGATATAATTCAGATATTCAATTATTATGATGAGCAAAACGATTTTTCTCATGTAAAACTTGTTATGTCATTACAAAATATATATCACCTTAACAAAAATTAATCACCAACATAACTATATTTATAATCAAAAGATGTCCCAAAAATTTAAAATATTGATGCAGATAATTATCCGTATTTTATTCACATCCGCTTCTAAAACTAAGACAATATACTTATAGACACATTGACACACACTTTATCAACATATACTATATATGTATCTACAAACTATTTGTATGCGAATATCTGAATTTACAAAATTTAAAATTTAAATCCAGATAGAAACATATAATATTTAATCCTTTTGCACCCTTATTTGCATGGTATATAAAACAAATTATACTAAGGTTGATTATTTATATTTGATTGTGAATTAAGAAGTGAAATGAAATATTTATTTTATATTTAAATTGTTAAACAAGAAGTAAAATAGAATAAGTAAGATAGAGTTAAATCAGAATTAATCCAGAATAAGTTAGTATCTTCAATAAACTACAATATACAATCGGTTTTTTCTTGTGGGTCCCTGCCAAAGTACAAAATATCAGAGTTCAGGATAGTTGCGTGAATAAATTATTTCTAATTAATTAGAACAATCCAGAAAAACCTCTTGAAAAAAATATTTCTAATAAGTGTCTCATCAGTAAAATTATCTTATTATCCATTACACGCAAATGTTATATCTTTATAATGAATGAGAGAGAATCCAAAAAAAAAATAAAAAAATAATGAATGAGAGACAAACTACGAACAAATCTTTCCCCTTGTCTCCGGGAAGCATGAACAAAACAAAATACAGCAAGCATGTCGTTGATTTTATTTTTGTTTTTGTTTTCTTTTTTTCTTTTATTCTGTGCCAGTGAGAAATTTCACCGATTTCTTTATCTGTAGTATTTTAGAAAAATAAACTAAAATTTATGACATTATTTTTTAATTATTTGACTACAGTTTAAATCTTATAAACATTGTAAATTCCTTATAATTAATGGAGAGTTGTGTATAGGGTGTAAATATGTCACGTGTTGTGATTTTATGTGTCATGCGTATTGTGATAAAGATAAATTTTTACGTAGTACGACTGAATTTGAAATAATAGTCACAATACGTGAATAATCTCATCTTGTTAATTACGTCATGATAACACGTAATGTGTCCAAATATAACCGGACACATTTTTCACGTTTAGTCACATTAAACTACTTTTTCATAATTTAAATCAGTTTATTAAAAATACGTCATTCGATCAAGATCTAAGTTCTAACTATACATGCTATGCAATGATCATATTTGTTTACATGTACGTCGTCCTGTGTTAATTTTTTAAATAATAATCATGTCACACAAATTATCACAGTATAAGACAAACAAATCGTATCATATATGATGTGATGTGTCGTAACAAAACCGTATAGTGTCCTGACGTATCTGATTAAACTGACTTTTTTACATCCCTATTTAAGTACTTTTTTAATTGTTGATTTATAAATTTTTGATGGATAAGTGTTTTTTTATATTTTTATTTATAAATTTTGAATGGATAAGTGCGCTAAGCTCGAATTTAGCGCCGAGAAAACCAAAAGAAAAAGGTTAAAAAAAACAAAACAAATAAAAAGCTAACAGTCAAAGGCTGTAGAAAAACGAGCTACAGCAATTACTGCGGGTACAAAGTTACACAAACTACAAAAACCAAGGCGTAATTTCAATAATTATGTACTACGGTCAAAAAGAACAAAAAGTAAAAGGTTAAAGTAGAAAACGAATATTAGCTTACCTTTTTCTCGTGAAAAATCGAGACTTAGAAAATATGTTATATAATGCGACACAGACGGATTTTATCACATTTCGTGCATAAGAATTTGTTGAAAGTTGGAAAAAAAAATAATATAATTATTAGTAGGTAGAATTAAATTTTAATTCGTGCTGAGAAGTTTTTGTTCAGTTGTCTTAATTCAGAGATAAAAAAAAGTTAAAGAAGTTTAATTTTAAGGTAGAAATGTTTTAAGATTTAGTAGAGGATTAATATATGCAGAAAAAGAGATAAAGGAGGATATCTTAATTTTTGCTAGAAAGCCGGTGTTTGAAAGAATTAAACGACTAAATAAGTTAAAAAAAAAAAAAAACTTAAAGATCTTGTGTTGTCGAAAGGCTTAATCTTTCTTATTAATTTCTTTTAATCCTTATTATATATTGATATATTTAAGAACTCCCCATCATAATATTGAATTTGTGATCTTCTGTATGGATAACATTGTATTCGTAAATTTCGTATAAAGCAATACTTTTTATGTGAGAGATTGCAATATCAATTTTCAGATAAAGCTTAAGAGAAATTATATAAAAATATATATATTTTTTGTTAATGATATGTACAAATTATAAATTATAATTTTTTTATCATTTTTAAAATACAAACTAACTTTTACAGTTGTCACTATTATCAAATTAGTCCATACTTTTTTTTTATTAAAAGCCCGTAGGCAAATTAGTTCATTAAAATATGATGTGGCTTTATGTATATTTTACCTTATATTAAGTGACTTAAAACATCAACAGTATGAAATTTAATTATTACATTTTTTTTTTTCAATTTTACTCTAATTTTTTTTTAATTTTTTTTTTAACTTTTCCATACATAGGTAGTTGCACCGGTAACAGGAGCGAGAAAACAAGAACAAGGGGCGGTTGCAGATTGTCGTGTCACGATCAGATTCTCTGTGTCTATTTTTCTATGTAGAAGATCTGTGTGGTTAGTTCCTGACAAACGAATGTTTGTCCTTGAGTTGTGTGAGGACCCACCTGTCGGTGATCTTGAGGGGCTGACAGGGTTTTCTACAAAGAGATTGCAACAGAGAGCGTGGGATCGTGGTGACCTCGTCCAACAACGCCGTGCAAAAGCTGCCAAACCAACCCCAACCTCCTACGTAGCAGCTGTATTCTCTCCATTACTCCACTAACCGAATACCTCCATTTTCTAAGTGGAAAACATAGATAATGAGGAAAATTCCTATCAAAACACTATAATGTATGCTCTACCTTTTAATTTTTAAGATTTCTGTTACACCGCCAATGGTTAGCTTTTGAGTTTAAAAAAAAATGTCTGATGTCTCATCTAAATTGTCTGAATTGAGATTTGTGCAAACAAATTTAAATATGTACTAATTTCAACAAACACATTCTAAATTTAATTTGTTTGTACAAATTTCAATGCAAATCGGACGACTTAGATCAAACATTGGACAAATTTCAATCAAATCCTTCCCCTCTAGCCTTTACGGTAAATTTTGATTTGTATTAATTTTAATTGTTTCTTAAATTTAAATTGTGTCTTCAAATTTCAATACAAATCGAACGATTTAAAAGAAATATATACGGGACGAATTTTTTTATCAGATAGCTATTCGAAAACCCTCCTCTTCCCAAATTTGTATCATTGACATTAACTAAGATTTTGAGGTAATAAAAAATAAATCCAGATCATCCAATCTGTGTTAGCAAAAATATTAAAGAGAACCCGTGCATTCCACTTCATGCCATATTAATTCGAATTCTGAACACATAAGGCATGTTCAGTTGCAACAACGAAATTACCGTTCACATGGAAAAAAAATTCGCTCAGATTGAATTTTTTTTCTCTCACATAAACAGTAATTTTCAATTCAAATTTTTATTATTCTTGTTTCTATTCTCATTCCATCAGTTTCGCCGAACAGAGCCTTAACTCTATATCTGAGTTAATGAAGAGGACATGTGACATTTTGTTGGGTATTTAAGATTCATTGGCATTTCATGTTTCCCAAGAATATATCTGATATATCTTGTGGTTTTACAGTGACAGACTTACTGTGTTTCCTGACAAAATGGAGAGAAGAACTGACACCGTTTAATTTTTCTGAATAAAATATGTGAATCCCCATACGCTACAATAGGAACCTATGGACCTAAGAATGAATACATAGCTCACAGCTCTCTTTTCTGTTTTCTTCTGTGCTCTTTTGCCTCTGCATGCTGTTTAAATTTATATTTAACTAAAGATTTGTTCAGATGTCACGGATATGTACTGCGGCCATTTTTATTAATATCCCAAAAAAAATAGATAATTTTAAAAATAACCTCGCTTTTTTTTTTTTTTATTAATGCCCTAACCGCTTGGAAGCGGAGCGGGCCAATATCAACACCAAACCGCCCATATAGTGGGCGGTCCACTGTTTTTTTTTTTTTTTTTTTATAAGTTTTTTTTTTAAAACAGAATTTTTTTTTTTTTATTGAAATATTAGAAATGTTGAATATATTTCTTTAGAAATAGATGTAATACAATATAATTTGATTTATTAGAAAGACTGCAACAAATAACCCGGATCAATATTTTTCAGGCCGGATTTTTCGCGGCTGTAAGAAAAATTAATATATCTCTTTATGTGTTATTGGACAAAAATAAAAATGCTTAGATTCTGAGTTATTAATCCCGGTTCAAAAGTCACTTCTATGTAATCTAGAAAATATTATAATCCTTCTAGGACATTTAATTTATAAAAAGTTGTATCTATTTTGAGAATTTTTTTGAATAACAATTATTAAATAACTTAAAGTTTTTATTTTTTTTCAAAAATAGATACAACTTTTTATAAATTAAATGTCCTAGAAGGATTATAATATTTTCTAGATTACATAGAAGTGACTTTTGAACCGGGATTAATAACTCAGAATCTAAGCATTTTTATTTTTGTCCAATAACACATAAAGAGATATATTAATTTTTCTTACAGCCGCGAAAAATCCGGCCTGAAAAATATTGATCCGGGTTATTTGTTGTAGTCTTTCTAATAAATTAAATTATATTGTATTACATCTATTTCTAAAGAAATATATTCAACATTTCTAATATTTCAATAAAAAAATAAAAAAAAATTCTGTTTAAAAAAAAAAAAAAAAAAAACCAGACCGCCCAATTCAAGGGCGGTTTTTTTTTTTTGAATTTTTTTTTAAACATAAATTTTTATTTTTTTTATTTTTTGTATTGAAATATTAGAAATGTTGAATATATTTCTTTAAAAATAGATGGAATACAATATAATTTGATTTATTAGAAAGACTGCAACAAATAACCCGGATCAATATTTTTCAGGCCGGATTTTTCGCGGCTGTAAGAAAAATTAATATATCTCTTTATGTGTTATTGGACAAAAATAAAAATGCTTAGATTCCGAGTTATTGATCCCGGTTCAAAAGTCACTTCTATGTAATCTAGAAAATATTATAATCCTTCTAGGACATTTAATTTATAAAAAGTTGTATCTATTTTTGAAAAAAAATAAAAACTTTAAGTTATTTAATAATTGTTATTCAAAAAAATTCTCAAAATAGATACAACTTTTTATAAATTAAATGTCCTAGAAGGATCATAATATTTTCTAGATTACATAGAAGTGACTTTTGAACCGGGATCAATAACTCAGAATCTAAGCATTTTTATTTTTGTCCAATAACACATAAAGAGATATATTAATTTTTCTTACAGCCGCGAAAAATCCGGCCTGAAAAATATTGATCCGGGTTATTTGTTGTAGTCTTTCTAATAAATTAAATTATATTGTATTACATCTATTTCTAAAGAAATATATTCAACATTTCTAATATTTCAATAAAAAAAATAAAAAATTTCTGTTTTTTAAAAAAAAAAAACTTATAATAAAAAAAAAAAAAAAAAAAACAGTGGACCGCCCACTATACGGGCGGTTTGGTGTTGATATTGGCCCGCTCCGCTTCCAAGCGGTTAGGGCATTAATAAAAAAAAAAAAAACGAGGTTATTTTTAAAATTATCTATTTTTTTTGGGATATTAATAAAAATGGCCGTATGTACTGACATGAAATATTATGGATATGACATCTCGTAAATTAATTTGTCATAGTTGTAGAAATTTATATTTACAAACCAAGCATGATGTTGGATTTTTTTTTTGTTTTGAACTAATTTTAATTATTTTAACAGAATATAATATCCGTTTCGAATTGACTTGTATATGTATAGTTACATATAAATCGGTCTATTGAGCCGAATATTCGTATTCGTTTGAAATCCGAATATAAAATGAGTATTCGGTCCAATATACGGTTTTGAATATTTAGCTACATATTCAGTCGAATTGAGAACAATATATGAATATTTCAATATTTCATTTAGTATAAAATGAGGATTAATATTTTAATATTCCATCACCAATTTAACATGTACAGTCAATTATAAATACTTTCTTTATATACAAATTAATATGAATTTTTATTTTAAAATCTACATATACAAAATTCGAATAAAATTCCGTCTATATAATATGCGGTGACATTTCGAATACTGCATTGAGAACCAATTTTTAAAACACTGCCTACAGCTTTAAATTTAATAGGTCAGAAAATGAATTCATACTGGTCTAGTTTAAAAGCGACGCAGTCAATTTCATACTTTTTGTCGGAAGTGAAACAAGCATCTTGACACTATTTGATTGCGACAATATAATTAGCTTAAACTTTCAAATTTTATAATACAACCCATTTAAAACTAAAAAAGTTGAAACAAAAGCACATAAGAAATCATTTGGGGTAATCATGCATAAGTTAAATTTAATATTTCAACATTAACATTTACAATGATAGCAAGTGAAACAAGCATCTTCACAACTATTTGATTGCGACAAGATAATTATCTCAAATTTTCAAGAGTAAGGTTAGGGTGTGATGTGCTCACTAAGAGAATTTGGTGAGCACAATTTTAAAAGTTTATCAGATCGACTTCATATATTAAATCCAAACCGTTGAAATCCATGTACTTCATGAGTAATGCATATACATGCAAAATTTTAAAAGTTTCAAATCTATTTGCTACACCGTCAAGTTGTAAAAAAAATGAACATTTTATAAGTTAATTTATAAGATATTTTATATATTCAATTTTTATTATTTATTTGACCGCTTGACCTTATAGCAAATAAATTCGAAATTTTTAAGATTTTGCATATACATGTATCACTCATGAAGTACATGGATTTCAACGGTTTGAATTCGACATTTGACGTCGATCCGATATACTTTTGGAGTTGTATTCACCAAACTTATAACACCATAGCTTTACTCAACTTTCAAATTTATAACCCAACTCCTTTAAAAATTCACACTTATTTGAGTCAAAATAATCATGCTTAATTAAAATATATTATTTCAACGCGTGAACCCAAATTACTATGCATAGCGCATAATGATCAATACTATGAATCAATATATTCACTTTTAAAGTTTAATATTTAATTTTAACTGTTCTATGTATTAAAAAAATATAATTGTTGAATTTTACGATTTTTTAGATAAATTAAAATTTACTTGTCTAAAATTAGTGATTTCTATCCATATATGAAATATTCTAAAATTTTTTTAATCTGCAAATATATTTTCATACCAATCTGCGCTACGCATAGTACCACAGGCATACTCTATTTCAACAATAAAATATTTAAAATGATACCAATAATTACATAAATGAGAACAAATACAGGGAGTACTTCTAAATTCTATACATCTAGTAGGGTTCGAAAGTAAATAATTTAGATATTATATTATTAAATATTTTTTATTTGTCTCCGGCGCACTGCAATCACTCTCGCGACCACATGGATCCATGACATCGGATCTTCTGTGGTAATTAATCCATAATCTATTTCATCATAAAGAATTATAGACTACCAGTGACTCGTTACACAGTTACCTTCATTAATATATACAACAAAACGACCTTTGACTCCATATGCAGTGTGGACGGCGTGACATGCGTTAATACTTTAACCCAAAATTTGATTCAACAACAAAAAAATATATTGGGAGAATTTCATGTATATATGCCCCTCATAGATCTCAAATTGCATTATCCATTTTATCTTTATTAAATATTATGTAGCATGTTTAAGATAAATGTTCAGACTTCTAATTTGCTTGTAGTGATTTTTTTTTTAAATTTTTTTACTTGTAACATAAAACGTATACCAAAATATACTATATATGCATCGCAAATCAAAAAATAAGCTATATGTCTTCAAAAATCAACTAATTATTTAACTGAATATTTTTTTTACACAAATACATAACTTTACTTTTTAATAGCAAAACGAGAACTATATAAATTTAAAATGAGTTTTAATATAAAACACAATAAATTGATTAAATTTATGAGTTTTTTAAAATTTAGTGGAATGAATATGATATGATGAAGATAAGTGGTTCTGACCTATGTCAAAGTGAAGACGAGAGTAGCAGCAGCAGCTGACAGTGATTATGATGTTGTTAATTTTAGTTAGTTGGTTGGTTGTTGTAGTAATAATAGTTTTTACTTCTTTATTTTGATTTTTGACAGTTGATATAATTTGTTGTATATTTTTGTTAGGACTGGTACCGGTAGTTTGATACCAGTACCCGTTAACTTTGTAGATTTTGTTTCTTAGAATGAAATCAATGGAGTACTCTACCTTCATCAAAAAAAAAAAAAAATGATATGATGAAGTTTAAAGGATTAATACGTAATTTTGAGATTTTTGAAGGATATACATAAAATTTCCTCATGATCTCCCAATTTGTAAACATAAATATAAAAAGAGAAAAAAATGAAGCAAAATGGGAAAACACTGATTTGACTTCTATTGTGCAGCTACTCTACAGTAAGTCTCTCTCTCTTTCCACTCAAGAACACTCTCTCTCCTCCTCTGCACTCTTTATCTATTCCTCACTGTTTTCTTTTGATCTCTTTTATTTCTTTCTCAACTATTTCCAATCTCCTCTCCACCTTTTTGCTGTGTTTTATATCCAAATTTTGAACTTTGAACTTTGAACTTTGAACCTCCATTCTCTTTTTTTTTTTTTTTTCTCCCTCTCCCTTTCTCTCTCTCACATCAACCCCACCTCGTTTCTCTCTCCTATTTTGTCTCTATCTGCGCATGTGATCTGCTGTGTGACTCTATTTCTCCATTCAAGTAACAATGGCGGGATCTCTTTCTCATCTTTAGTTTTTTTCAGGCAAGTAATTTACGAAATTCATTCAGTTGATTAGATCTTTGCTAGTTTGCCTCGAGTGAATCGTACATTTTTTTAGTGTTTGAAGCTTAATTTTGCGTTTGCGTCATATTTTGGAATCCCTTTTCACGATTTTCGAGAATAGAAAGTGATGTTAGTAGTAATTAATGGCGTAAATGCGACATTGAACCAAGTTAACGTTGCATTTATTATCTCTGAGGTGAATGAATGTCTAGTTGTCTTTCTTAGGTTTTTAGCTGTATCCTTTGAAAGATTTCTTTCCTAATCTTTCCTTCCTCTCTTGTTTTTATTTATTTATTTATTTTAGATTGGAACAAGAGGGATAGGTGAACATTGCTAGTTCAAAGAAAAATAATGGATCAGTATGAGGTTTTGGAGCAGATTGGAAAAGGGGCATTTGGTTCTGCTCTTCTTGTCAGACACAAAGTGGAGAAAAAAAAGTAAGGGAAATAAAAAAATAAAAATTATATTTTTCATTTTTTCATCATTTCTCTATTTTTTTTTTCATTTTTTCTATTATTGATTTTAAATTGTTTTTTCAGGTATGTGTTAAAAAAGATTCGGCTTGCGAGACAAACCGATCGATGCAAGAGGTCTGCTCATCAGGAAGTAAGCATTTTGATTTGGGGATGAAAACTGGTTGAAAAAATAATTATTGGTTGAAAATTGAAAAAATTGACAATATATTTGTTGGCTTGCGAGACAAATCTCAATAGAATATATTTATTGTTTGAAAATTTGAAAAAAGTTCTGAGCTTTAATTTGGGGATGATAGAATAATATTTTGGTATTTTATTTTTGAATGTGTTGTGTAGATGGAGTTAATTTCTAAAGTAAGGAATCCGTTTATTGTGGAATACAAAGATTCATGGGTAGAGAAGGTAATGTTACTGGCATTTATTTAAATTAAATTAGACAGCTAGGATGTATATATATTCATTATATGTATCGTTATCTATGTTTTTCAGGGTTGTTATGTGTGCATTGTGATTGGTTATTGCGAGGGAGGAGATATGTATGCATTTATCTATTTCTATAAATATTACATTATGTTATCTTTAAAATTCAAATTACACTTTTATGAATTTGAAGTTTATATTTTTCACTTCTGTGTACACAGGTCCGAAGCTATAAAAAGGGCTAATGGAACTCTCTTCTCTGAAGAGGTTTGTTACTTTAAACCAAAATTTGTGTTTCACTAAATGCATAGCACATATGGATCAATTAAATGTAATTAGGGTGGTAAAAACGGTCGGTTTGGTTAATACCAAATTAAAATAGTCAAACCAAAATTTTATTTGGTTTTCAAAAATCTAACCGAATCAACCAAATTAAACTTGTCAACTGAACCAAAAAACCGAAGTAAGTTTGGGTTTGTTTGGCTGAACCGATATAAGAGATTAAATTTCAAAAGGTCAAAGCACAATACATACACAAATACATTTGATAGTCATAGAAATAGTATCAAGATATATATCAGTCAAACCGAAATAAGAGATTAAATATCAAGTAAATTTCGTTATGTTTGGTTGAACCGAAATAAGAGATATTAAACTATCTAATCTCTCTCTTTCATTATGAGCAGAAGTTATGTAAGTGGTTGGTGCAGTTGCTAATGGCTTTGGATTATCTTCATATTAATCACATTCTTCATCGTGATGTCAAGGTTTATTTTATAAAAATTTCTTCTATTATGGGTTAAACAAATAATGGTTAACTATTTCCCTAAATTTGACAATCGTGCATTATTTTTCTTTTCCTTTTCAGTGCTCGAACATTTTTCTTAGAAAAGATCAGAGCATACGTTTAGGTAAGCAACTTGTCCTACTACAATATTCAATCATTTTTATTTTTACTTCACATTTTTTACAAACTTTTCATTTGCAATTTCTTAATAGGTGACTTTGGCCTTGCAAAAATATTGACCTCTGACGATCTTGCTTCTTCGGTGAGTTTCCTACAATTCGCTATCCTAAAAGTAACATAAAATTAATCTGCCCAACATAATATGAAGAATAAATTTCTGGTTATTCTAATTATAGGTTGTTGGCACGCCAAGTTACATGTGCCCGGAACTTCTTGCTGATATACCATATGGCACTAAATCGGACATTTGGTCCCTAGGTAAACTCACTATATCTTAGAAAATATTTTACATCTTTCTTTAATGGAAAGCATTTTCTTATTGATTGGCTGAAATGTACTTCAGGTTGTTGTATATACGAGATGGCGTCTCTCAGGCCTGCTTTCAAAGCTTTTGTAAGCCTTTCAATCCGTATATTAAAAATGATTAACTTTTATTGGCATTGTTTTTATTATGTCTGGCAAGACTTGACCGAACTGAGATGTGACTTTGATTTTTTGTTTAACCAGGACATGCAAGCATTGATTAACAAAATTACTAAATCGATAATTTCTCCTCTACCAACCACATACTCTGGTGCATTGTGAGTTTATTTATTCTTATTTTGAAATATGCTTTCATTATATCAAATTAGATTAAATTCATTCACATGTGGCCCTACAGAACATTGAATTATCACGTATATCCCTGAAAGTTGTGTAATTGCATGTACCCCCTCTGAATATTATGCAGACACAAGTGGCTATTAATGGGAAATCTAAATTACACATGTTTTCTTCTTCATTTTACAGGGGTATATGTGGTAATTGACATGTTTTCTGGGTATCCTATTAATATATTTGTTGCGACAGACCTGATAAGTTTTAAGTTTTCTGCTGGGAATACCCCTTTGGGAGGGGGGGGGGGGGGGGTTGGGGGTATACAAGCACATAAATTTGCTCCTGTCAAGTACCGTTTAAATTTAAATTTCTATTGTGTTTTTCTTGAAATGCTTGTCTAAGATGACCAACATCTTTATTATTACAGTAGGGGACTTATCAAAAGCATGTTGCGCAAAAGCCCTGAGCACCGACCAAGCGTATGTTATTTTTTTCTTTATCTTTGTTTCACTGCTGTTTGAAGATTATTTTTTGACAATGTGCTCATGACATATTTAAAGCATTCTATGTACTATACTGAAATTTTTGAGCATTAAAACCACCCTAGCAATTATTAGATCATTTGCAAACAAAAAACTCAACCATTAAAATGATGCACCCATCAAATAAACAAACCACATCTATCCCACATTATTAGGTATGAAATCAACTAAATTTATTAATAAAATATCATGTAAAAATAGATAATTTCATTTTATTTCCCTTTCCATTGAAGTAGTTGGAAAAACCTGGTCCATATTAAATGGAAAATACTGTGACGCCTGTTTTTAGTTGAAAATAAACCAAAAATGTTTTTGGTGTAATTTGCAACTTTAGAGATCTAATTACGAAATAGGATAATATATTAGACTGTTTTCATCTGTGAAACACTACTCTACAATAAAGATAATGTATAAACATTAACAAGTCTTTATTTGATTGTGTTAGGCTGGAGAGCTACTGAATTTATTATTAAAAGTTCATGCAAAAATAGATAATTTCAATTTATTTTGCTTTTCCTGTTTCCATTTTAAGTAGTTGGAAAAACATGGTCCATATTAAATAATACTGCGACACCCATTTCTAATTAGAATTATATCAAAGATTATTTGGTGTAATTTGCAATTTAAGATTTGATTACAAAAAAGGATAATATATTAGATGTCTACAAGAAAGATAATGTATAACATTAACAAGTCATTCTTTGATTGTGTCAGGCTGGAGAACTCCTAAAGCACCCGCATCTACAACCTTACGTACTCCAGGTTCATTTAAAATCAATGAACCCAGGCCGTCACTCACCAATGCCTCAAATAAAGCACTCCCACTTGCCAAGCCCCAAAATAAAGCGCATCAGCTTCCCCAAAGAAGAGGTCGAGCAAGAGATAGCGGAAATAGGAGGCGAAGGATCAGTGTGCAATGAGAAAATGGGGAGTAACAGGAGGGCCTCCTATGCAAATGATAAATTTGTGAAGCCATCAGCTGATCGAGTGTCTATTAGTTCTACTCAGAGTGTGAAGTATATTAGAAATGCTTCTTGTCAACGTACCAAGGATTTTTCGATAGGTATGTAGAATTTTTCATATTTTATGGACAAATGTAAAAGTAGGATTAACATAGAGGAAATCTAAATGATGATAAAAGAATGATCTTTATTTTTCATTAGGACCGAGGCTATGGTATTATGCATATCGCAGATTGGTCCGTGCTACTGATTAATATTTTTGTTTTCAAAGTCCAAATAGCCAATCTTAACCATTCAACTTGATTTCCATATAAAAATATAATTGCTGATGAAATTTACATTTAATAGAACTTTTTTCTCTTTTTTTAGATAGGTAGAAAATCACTACTTTTGAATAGTCTAGAATTTATAGATCATGCGATTTTCTACCTATCTAAAAAAATTGTAAGAAATATAAATTTTGATCCACAAGTACATCTTCATATGGAGATCATGTTGAGCGGTTTGGATTGACTGTTTGAACATTGAAAATGGAAATATTGATCCATAGTGTGGACCAATCCGCTCTATGCATAGTACCATAGGCCATAGCCTCACTCGACCTTTTTAGTATCATGTAATATCATAATCTCGTTGATTGGACTCTTAACAGGGAGCAATCAAGTAGGAGAGGTAAATTCAGGAGGTAAAAATACGATTAACAGGAGGCATTCGAGTGTCATGCACACTCCTAAATACACGCCTTCGAAGACCATCACCACCCCACGGACCCACGCTGAGGCTTCTCGCACCTTCCATCTCAAAACAGACCTCAAAGAGGTAATGACTATTTTTATTAAATATGGTCATCTACAATTGTCCCGTTTTAACGAATAAGACCTCTTTGAAAAGTTTGTACCAACCTAAAAGAGCCGTTTCTTTTCGCCTTGTAATAGAGTTAGGCTAATGTTGTATTAGAAGAATTGAGTAGAATTAGAATATTGTAAAGGTTGACCAGTCAAACATAATAAAGGAAATTGACTAGTCAAACCATTGATTAGAATCATAGCAGATTTAGTTAGATGGATAACCGAATTAGTTAGTTTTAATAACATAATTAGTTACATTCAGATTGAGCTTATGTGAAGCTATGTACACTGCCTTTATAATTATATACTGGAAGATTCAAATCCATTTCTCTTTCTCAAAATCCTTTACCTTGATATTATTGAATATAAGAAGTTTGAAGTTAATGTACATGATTACAGTAAATATATTGGGTCTGATTTTTAGTAATATCTTTCTGTTGTACAATTTCTCTGGAACTCATGCACACTACCTATTTGATTTATTGCCAGGTGCAGTATTCGAGCACACCAGCCAAACACACTGATACTGCACGTGCAACTCGTAGGGCATCCCTTCCATTACAAACCCCTGCATATCACGCCAGTAGACGAAGCCTTGGCATGTTAAGCCAGATCGATTCCCCCAATGTGTCGGTAAATGCACCTCACATTGATCGCATGGTTGAGTTCCCACTTGCCTCTGACGACCCATTATGTGACCTGTCACCTTCACCTATGTGGCACCCGGCTGACTGTTCAATCACCAAAGACAAATGCACGGTTCAGATATTTCACTCAGAGATGAAAAACGGTAATGGAAGTGATGACACTACTGGTATCTCAAGCCGGGGCTCGTCAGACTCACGTCAGAGGCGGTTTGACACGTCATCATTCCAGCAAAGAGCGGAGGCCTTGGAGGGTTTGTTGGAATTTAGTGCAAGTTTGTTACAACAAGAACGGTACGAGGAATTAGGGATTTTGTTGAAACCATTTGGGCCAGAGAAGGTTTCACCGAGAGAAACCGCAATTTGGTTAACAAAAAGTTTCAAAGAGACCGGGTTATAGTTAGTTGCTTTGGTTATAATTCCAGGCAATGATTTTTGTAAAATTTGAGAGATTGTAGTAGTTAAGGTGTTAGCATTTAGGGTTGTCCATCCGCCACTTTCTCTGTGGCTTCTTTAGTTGTAGTTGTAGTAGGAATGCTAGCTTGTTCCATGTTTTCATGTCAACTGTCAAGTAATAGTAGTTCCTGTGGTCTGTAGAATAGTACTAGTAACTCTTAGTTTAGTTAATTGCAGGGCAAATTTGTGCAATTATTGCTAATTTGTCAGTTATATATTAATTCCCAATTGAAATTTGTGCAATTCTTGCTAATAACAAACTTTGGATACTTGCACCATGAACCAAAATAATTAGCGGATTGTAGAAAAAACCACTTACAAGGAAAGAGAATGCTGTTTCCTATGCCATACATATACCAACATATTTTTTACTTTGATATTTAATTGAACTCATTTTGTGCATAAATGAGGATAATAATCTTACAAAATTGAGCCTCTCAAATTTTGGATATTTCAGTGCATCTCCTAATAATCCTTCACATATTTTTCTCCATAGCCAACTTTGGGCTGGGTGTAGTTTGATTAGGTCCAGGTGGGTAGGAACCAAACCCTACTAATTGAAAATATTTTTCTTACCAATAAACTGTTATTTCAGCAAATAATCATAATGTTTTGTTGACTAATTGTTACATATCCCCATTTTTTGGAAAAAAAATTCCAAATGGAGAAGATCATACTGTCGATGCCCAGTATGTTTCAGTTTATTTTTTGTGTATACACGCTTGTATTATACCAGTATATTACTATAACATGAATCGGTTCTGACAAGTTTTTTATATTTATGATTGAATTTCTGTTCTGCATATATATACTGGCTAATTCAGATCCGGCACATATGCAGACTATCAAATTTGCATTGAAGCAGGTATATTGGCATGGCCCCTATACTGGTACATTCTTTATTTACCAATATTTAAATTTCTCCCCATTAGACAAATAGTTGTGTTTTCAGATCCATGCAAATGCTTGAGCTTGTCTCCAATCCAAACTACATCTCTACCCAAAATAACCCCCCTCTTTTTATTTTTTTATTTTTTATAAGAGTTTAAATATGTCTCAGTTGCACTGGTTAGGTTGAATCAGTAACATACTAACACATAATATTTGACTTTGATCTAGGCTTTATAGATGATAATTAGATGCATAGTAATTCATGAAATACTTTTTGTTTGTGGAACAATCCTTGATTCTTCTAATTAAGATTTAGAAACTTCAATCATGTTCTAATTAAATTTGGATTCAATTTACAAACTCTGTAATCAATCAAGATCAAACTTTAATTTACATTACATAGTCTTACACCACATACCAAAAAGGGAAGATCAGAAATTTGTGATTTTTTGTTATTAATCATCATCTACAATCAAACAAAAACATCTCTAGGCAATTGCAGATAAAATCCAAACCCAAAATCCAAAAAAAAAAGGGAAAAAAAATGTCAAACACAATCTCCTAACAAGAACCAAAACCATCCTTCTTGAATTTCTTTTATATAGACTTCAGATATAAACAGCCTACCTTATCCCATGAACCTGAAAATTATCATTTCCAAAGAACTTATATTTCATATCTATTTTTAATAAAATTTCAGTAAAGCTAGAACTATGGTCATCCGTGTCAGTACTTGCTACTGGTACATATGTACCATCCATTGTGAAATATGCAAACTACAACTTTGATTTTATTATAAAAATTTACTTCAACTTGATTTTATGCTTTTGGAACTAAATGCAATAATATTACAAGAACCAATTAATCCAATTTCATGGTCCCAAATGCTTAAAATAAATTACTATTAGAAGGGCAACCTGGATTTGTAAATTGCACAATCATGCATTAAAAAGGTAATATGGTTGGGTCAATATGGTATTGTTCTGGTAAAACAATTCAGGTTGTTAGGAAAAAATAATACGAGTTTGAATTTTGAATGCAACAAATATTTTTGAAAAATGCCAAAAATGCCTGTATCTCACCTCTTGTGCGAGAAGGGTACTATAGTAGCTTGCATTAGTCATAACTGTACTCGTTGACCCGCACTCGCTATCTTTGAGTGATATACTCGACTTGTCAAGCTTGACCGACCAAGGGTACTGATACTGGTACTGAAACCCACTGACAGTGGGTCCCGCCTGAGAAGCTGACCGTTGCATTTTAATCCCTCTAGGGATGTTTCTTCCTTCCAAAGACACCCTTCGCCGGCTTGTTGATGTTGACCTCTCGAATGAATCAGCCGGTCGTGATTTCGGGGCACTCTGTGATCGGGCCTTGGCCCGAGACGACTCGGTATTGGCCATATAATTAGGAAATAGTGGGTAGTCTTGGCTTGTACCTGCTGTGAAAAAAGGTTATTAGGCTACTATATTCTTTGTTAATATTTCAACTCAAGAGGTGACCTAGTGAATTAAATTGTTTACTGTTATTGCAAAAAATTTCCCCTGAGATATCTCAAACTTTCAGTTGAAATGTAGAAAATCTGAACCATTGAAATCCACTCTGCACGAATCTTAAAGCTCAATAATCCTCTCTGCACGGAAATGGGAGTGATGACACTACTTGTATCTCAAATTTTGGCCCGGCTTTTGATAAACTGAAAATTTAAGATATCTCAGAGGATACAGACTCGTATCAGTTAGGGCAAATGGTATCGATCTGGTTGGGTACCAGTACCACCAAGCACCAACAAGATAAGACATGCGCCGATCTTATACAATTACATACCGTAAGGCGATTTGGTTGCATCAGAGGCACACGATCCTGATTTAAAATAATTGCCAAAAGCAGGGCTACAGCCACCACTCTGTGCAGTGGTGAAGGAGAACTCATCAAACCGACCACTGTATGTTCTCGGACTCATGTCAGTCAGAGCAGATGCAGTTGGTGAGATTTTCGGGTGGTTGCTTGTGTGGTAGGCCCCACCGCGACTATGACTGGATAGCGGCCTTTCTGGATGACTGCCAGCTGGTGAGTAGCTGTGCCTCGCCTTCGGCATGCTGGTGTCAACTTCTACTATCTTGACATTCTCTTCTGTGCTATTATCCTGCTATCAAATTTTAATTGGTTATATATAGATAGATTGTTTAATTTTAGAGTGAGGCTATGGTACTATGCATAGCACATACCGGTCCTTACTATGGATCAATAACTATATTTTCAAAGTCAAAACAATCGATTTGAATCGTCTAGCATGATCTCTATATGAAAATATGCTTGTAGATCATATTTTAAATTTTTAAGAATTTCTTTACTATTTTTTTAGATAGGTAGAGAATTGCTTGATCTAAAGATTCTAGACAATTCAAAAGTAGTGATTTTCTACTTATCGAAAAAAATAATAAGAAAATTCTAAAATATGTAAAATTTAGTCTGCAAGTACATTTCCAGATGGAGATCTTGTTTAATGGTTGGGATCGACTATTTGAACTATTTGGATTTTGAAAATGAATACATTTTATGGTATATATTACAGTTTTGGTTGAAACACTGTATGATATGAGGTGATTTTTTTTTTCTGAATTAAATACACACTTGTTCAAATTCCTGTTACTGTCTCTATAGTACTGGTACCATCCAAGTCAAGTCAAAGTTAAAAAAAGAGAAGGGTACCAGTATGTATATCTTGACTTACATTTGAGTGTCTGAATCGGGGATGCTGAGGCGAGTTTCGGACGGAGCGCTGGCGTTGTGGGGTCCAACATTGGCTCCTCTCTTCCTCTTCTAGTATCTTTATCCTCTGCAAGCGGGCCCGTGTTTGAACTGCCACAAGAGCTTGCATGCACCGGAGAGTTGCAGAGGCCTGTTTTCTGACAAGGTGGCCTCGTACCAGTGCTTGTAACTTAACCAGTCCTTTAAGTGCACATAGCGCTTTCCTTGCCTGTAAGAAATTCAGTTGCTTATTGTTTCGTAAAAATTCCTGTAATTTTTTCTCTTCCTAAAATTCTCAATTGCTGATGCATAGGTGTCAAGTATGGTAGAATATATCGTACCAGTATACTGTATACTGACTGTGACAAACTGAGAGCAGTCAATGCAAGCCCATAATTTTTGACTTCTTCAACAATAACTGAAATACTAATTCCTTTCATACTTTATAGGTTGATGCTGGTTTTGTGATTTGTAGGGGTGTATTTTCAATTACATAATTTTCTAGGATAGCAGGGGTGCATTTACAATTTTGTGTCATAATTAACAAGTTATGAGGAATTATTACAAATGTCAGGTTGCAGATTCTATTGCTTTTAAAAATAATATTTAGTACTCTTAGACATGTGGGTATTAAAAATAAATTTATGGTCTAATTAATACACCATATTTTAATAAAAATATTAGAATTAGTTCTAACCATTCAATTAACCAAGGACAACATATCCATCTAATGAAATTAATATTGATTGTCTAAATTTTTTTAGTATTGAAGTACGACCATAAAGAATATTAAAATTTTCTACCAAACAAGTAGCAATAAGTAAATATGGAAATAATGCACTAGGTTCATGGTACCTTTTGTCAAGTGATAAATACTGATACTATATAAGAATATAGTCTCATTTAATACACAGCAGTACATACAACAGTGAGCTTTTAATATTTTTAAAGTCAAGTCTTCCCTATTACGAAACAATTCGAGAATAGAAAAAAAAAATACAATGATGATAATATAACAATGCCTATTAATTAATAAATTTGAAAAAAAAATTAAGCAAAAACAATTCTATATTTGTAGAATTAGACGAGATCTAAGAGAACCAATCAAATTCAATTACAAAAGATAACCAATCTTCCACAAAAATATTTTCAAAGATAATGCACAAAAAGATCTGAATAAAAACTTACTAATTCATCAATTTGTGATTATGTCACAAATTATGCATATATACTTCCTGGAAATTTTGTTAAATTTTTGCCTGATGTATTTTTGTCTAAAGAAAACAGAGCACACAGTACAGTAAAAAATTCAAAATTTCCCACAGAACAAAATTACCAAGAACAGAATAACCAAATTTGAATAAAATTCAGAGCAAAATATGTTGAAAAAACATACCAAATATGATCTGAAAACTGATTGAATTTTAATGGCAGCCACCTCCTCAATCACACTATTCCTCCTAAGAATTCTCCCATTACCAACACTTTTACCAGTTGGTCCACTTGTCAGTCGAACCATAGCTGCTGCGGCCTGAGCTGCTGCAACAGCCGCATCTGCTGCCGCGGCTGTTGCAACCGCCACTGCGACAGCATGGCGCTCTGAGTCAATGCGGGTTTCCAAGAATCCATGTGCTGATGTGGAGGCAAGAGATTGGTCGTGTTCTTTACGGGTCTCGGTTGGCCGGCGAAAGCTCCATCTCCGCTTCTCTTTCGGTACTGGTGTCGAAGAATTAGAAGAAGAAATATTATCACATTTTTCTTTTGGTTTATCTCTTTTTCCTGTGAGAAAACTCTTGAACCATTTTCCAGTTTTACCCATTGAAGCAATCAAAGAAGGTGTCTAATGTAAGATGGTGACATTGTTGTGGATAGAGAGAGAGATAGAGAGAGGGAGAGGAGGAGACATGACACATGAGGGGGTTATCTGTTTCTATCTGTTTCTATGTTTGGTTTGGTTTATTTCTTCTTTTTTTGCTTTTTAATGATGAGTTGGTCTGATTATACATGTTATTATATCCATTTACTGACATATCTGGTGCATGATCTGGATTGAGAGAGAGAAAAAGATGAAATTAAACTTCTTTAGAAAGCAACTTGCTCAAGTATTAAGTGAAGTTTATACAAAGATTCCTGCATGTCTCCTCTCCTTGTTGAATTTGACCAACCTATAGTTCTCCTAAAACTTCAAAGAATTTATTGTCTACAATACTTAAGGTATAATCTCCCTAGAATATGTCCCATTAAACAAGTTTACTAAGTGTGAACCAGTGTTGTTAATAACGGTACGGGGTCATCGGACATACATGATACCATCAAGTAATTAATTAGAAATATTCGTACAACTAGTCAGAAAAATTTATAACAGTTTGATCGTCACTAATGATTAATCGACTGATTAATCAGCCTAAACAGACGTTTCTTATAACACTGGTGTGAACCATTTAATTTGTTATAAAGAATCCTGGGTATTGAACTAAAGATGAATTATGAGTGGACACAAATGAAAAATTAAAATTTTTGTCTCTTTTTCATGCTCACATGCAAATTGAATGTAAATGAAAAACAATTTTAAATCATTGAAGAATATATCCAATTTTGGACTGTTAAAGTGAAAAATGCATCAAATCTTTTTCACAAAATCATATATATTAGCATAATTTTCCATTCAAATAATTGGTTTTAAATATAAAATGCCGATTCTCATTTTGTCAGAGCAAATAATATTCTCTTTTAAAATGTTATATATTATCAAAAGCTCCTTTCACCTTTTATCCTTTTCTTCTGCCAACACATACACCAATAGAGCAATTGTGGATTGTGCTAAAAACATTTCAGAGATGTCTCTTTCCTTTCCAAAAGAGAGCCAACTAACAACAACATGTTTCATTATTATAGGCTTTGATTTCACGCTCTTTCATGTGATTAATTCATTAAACTTTATCTTAGAAATTAGTAGCTTATATTTAAAGCTAATTTATTTTAGGAAATAACTAAATTGCTCCATCTTGTCCTCAATATCACTATAAATTACTGAAGGATGAAATATTTGCACTGCTAAAAAAGAATTTAATTACCCTTTTATGATTTATCTTTGTTTTTTCCTTTTCATTTTTTTCCCTCAAAATCTCTCTTTCTAATGTTTTAAAAGAAATTAAATAAAAGTTTTATTTTACATAGATTTGGATAATATGCTTAACATTCGTTAAGTAAAAAATATTTTTGTAATAAGAATGTGTCATTTGAATTCTTTCTCAACAGCTTTGTCAAAGCTTATATTTTTGTTTGAAATTTCTTTAAGATATATAAAAATGAGGTCAAATTTCTCAACTTCAAATATTCACAAATTCTCCAATTTTAAATTTTATATATAGCACTAAATTATATACCATCCTTTATGCTGATTTCAACCATGTTAATTGCTGATAGATAGGGATGTTTAAATTTTTCGGTTTGTTCGGTTTTTTTAACTGAATCGGGAAATTTCGGTTTAAATGGATCGGTTCGATTTAAATTTTTCAAAACTGACTAAACTGAACCAAATGGTTTTTTTGGTATTACAATGATTTCATTAAATTAAACCGGACCGAACCAAACCAAACTTCAATGTTGTGTATGAAAATATATTATTTTTATTAATAATGATACCAATAGATTTAATTCGGTTCGGTTCTATTTTTTAAAACTAAAGAAAAGTTTAGTTTAATCATTTTACTTCAGTTTGAACCGAACCGACCATTTGATCACCCCTACTAGTAGAGGATGCTTTGCATTAACTCAAAAAGGAATCTCAACCGTCTGATTTTAAACACAGCCAATTCGACCCCTATTTATGATATAGGGGGGCTCTTTAATATTAGTGCGGATTTAGTCTGCACGAATCTTAAAGCAATCAATATTGATTAACTAAAAAAGATTCCCTTTTGAGTTAATACAGAGGATACGAATTCTACTGGTAGATACAAGCATTATGCATCTGGGGGAAGTTTTAATGGCTCCATTAATTTATCTGTTTTTAATTTATGGCGTAAACACCTATATCGCTATCCATGCTGGTAAGATTCACTCATCTTGAAAATCCAAAAAGAAAATAAATAAATAAAGAATAAAAAAGATTCAGCTGATCTTCTCACGTGTCATTCTCTAATTTGTCAGTTTGTATATATATATATATATATATATATTTAATTTTATCCTTTTGAGAAAATGACATATATAGAATATAGTAGTTGATCTTACTTTTGGATAGCGCATATTTATTTATTTATAACTTGATATTTCATATATTTGTGTTGCACAAATTATTATTTTATTTTCATTTTTATAAATCTTATTTTAGTAGCAAGTTTAATATGAGACAAGATAGAGCTCATTATTTATGGCTTTTATTTGAGTATCAAGAATTCCTTCAGTTATTTTAACAAAAATGGAAAAATATACAATGATATATAGCAATCATTATTTTGGGTATTTCTAGGCATTTTTCATATTATTTATGAAGATACATTCCGTAGAAAAAATAGATTTAAGAATAAAAAAATGTTGATCATGTTTGAACATTGATTTATCCCGAAATTTTCTTTTAATTCAAATATCACCGTATACATCTTCTTCATCAATTAAACCAAATAACTAAGATTGAATAATTCAATTTTCAACACAATCACAGATTCACAGTTTCAAACTGCGGATAGAAATTAAACGTCTGCAGACGAAATGTTTTTTTTTTTTTTGTTAATTGGTCAAAGCCGTTGCTTTGATTTTTGAGGACTCCAAACTTTTTTGTTTTCCAATCCAAAACACATTTATAGCAAGAAGATAACTGTTGAAATAATTTTCTTGGTCAAAGCCGCTGAAAATCATAATTTTGAGCAAAAAATAAAAGAAAGGAAATGTGTCCGTCCAATTTCTGTTCATAGGTTAACACTATGGCTTTGTCAAAAATAAAATTTATCAGAATTTGTGATTGTTTGATTTAACGTTTTCTTAAAACGGTAAAAATACAATTCCGGTCAATTAAGTCTTTTAATTCAAAACGGCAAGTATTTATTTTTTTTTCATATTTTTTCCCTCTCCACTTGAGTTATTTTCTCCTGAAATTTTTATTAATATCCAAAAAAAAATATTAAATTTCAGAAATTATTCAGATTATCGAGTTTTTTTTAAATCTATCCAAACGGTAAGTTTTTTTTACAGTTTTAGACTGAATTACAGCAATTTTTTTTGCGGCTTTGGAATTCCAAATGCAAAAAAATTTTGCGGTTGCAAAAATAAAATAAAATAATTTTTTTACCTGTTTTGCATATTTCATATTTTTTTAATTAAATATAAATATTCATAATTAATTCATTTTTTGCATTGAAATATTAGAAATATTTTATATAGTTTTTAAAAATAGATGAAATACCATATAATTTGATTTATTAGAAAGATTTCTACAAATAACCCGGATCAATATTTTTCATGCCGGATTTTTTGCTGCTGTAAGAAAAATTAATATATATTTCTTTATGAGTTATTGGAATAAATAAATAAATATGCTTTGCATTTGAGTTATTGATCGTGGTTTAAAAGTCACTTTTTGGTAATACAAAAAAATATTGTGATCCTTCTAGTACATTTAATTTCTAAAAATTGTATATATTTTGAGAATTAATTTTGAATAACAATCATTAAATAACTTTTTTTTTTCAAAAATAGATGCAACTTTTTAGAAATTAAATGTACTTAGATGGAAGACAATATTTTCTATATTTACTTAGAAATAACTTTTGAACTGAGATCAATAACTCAGAATTTAAGCATTTTTTATTTTTTTGCCAATAATACATAAATAAATATATTAATACTTCTTACAACCGCAAAAAATTCAGCATGAAAAATGTTGATCTGAGTTATTTGTAACAGTCTTTGTAAATAAATCAAATTATATAGTATTCCATCTATTTTCAAAGAAATATATAAATATTTATAATATTCAATACAAAAAATAAATAAATTATAAATATTTCTATTTAACTGAAAAAAATATGAAATATGCAAAACCGGTAAAAATTATAGCGGTTTAATTTTTTTTACATCTGCAATTTATTTTTGTGATTTGAAATTTCAAAACCTTAATTTTTTTTTTACAGTTTGAGACTGAATTACTGTAAATTATTTTTGCAGTTTGAGAAAATAAAAGAAAAAACGTGAAAATCTAAATAGCTTATGAAATTTTATGAATATTAATAAAAATTTCGGATCCATTTATCTACGCTCGCTTAATTGATAAGGCCACGTGGCACATCTCCTCGAAGGTCGTGTCCGTAATGATCTCGATAATTTTTTTTTATTTATCTCTGAATTTCTACTGTTTTACCAGCTCGTGATCCAAAGGGACCTCGATAGTCCATTCAACGGAATATATAAATAAGCCATTGATATAAAAAAAATGTTTGAAAATGAATAATAAAATTTTACTCCATTTGTCGATCTACATGTGTCCGTAACGTGTCTATAAAAGATATTGTGTTCAATAATGAAAGTTTGACACGGTATAATAATTAGACACTCCATGCGAGAATATTTTGAACGATTTATATTAATTTTTTTGATTAAATTTACGGTTAGAGACATTATTATTTTTTTATATCTCTAATAGTAACAAAGAGAATATACACTTTTCAATAAACTTTATGCAACTCTAACTTTTAATTATGAATCAGCATTTGAAACAAATAATTAATAACACTTTTCTCTTTGAGAAGGATCGTAAGTATCTATCAGAATAAGTAGAGTTCAGATACTATTATATTTGAATTTATATTCTAAAAATATTTGAGTATGAATTTCAATTCATATATTTATTGTTTTTAAATTGGGTTGAATTTGAATTCGGATATCGCATCTAAAATAGATACTTCGGATCTAGTATTACGGTCTCAAAGTAAATAGGTTATCCATAACTTCTTTATATGATCCGATCTAGATCCGAAAGAGTATAATATATCCCAAACATTTCAGAAACCATTTTGTTCTTAAATATAATAGTAATTTCTTAAATATATAAAAATGTATTAGAATTAGAGATTTAAGTTTATAGTTTTTTTGTTAGTCTTTGGAATTCAAGAGAAGAGATGTAATTTTCGGTTTGCATCCAATTCGATATCGGATTAGGACCAGATAATCGAATTAAAATAGCACGTCTTTGGTCGTGAGTTCAAAATCTGAATAGATAGTTCTTTAAAAAAATTAAATGAAATTTAGAAAACTAAACTTCAATCTTTCTATCTCAAAGAACTTCTAATTATCACAATCTAACAAGATTTTAAAAATATTTAAGGGCATTTACTTAATAGTTAATCAAGTAATGAGTAATGACAAGGTGTCTTTAGATGATTTTAACCTATGCTACTCTGATACTTATGGAAAGTGATCGTACCTGTGTCTGACACGTTTCCGACACGTATCAGATACGCCAACGGACATATCGAGTGAGTTGGCGTGTCCCTACCATGTTGATATAATCTCCGATACGGCGTGTGGCCTAGAGCAAATTCTCTTTTTTCTGCTAGAAGCATGATTCAAACTTGGGACCTCTCAAATGGGAGTCAAAATCTTTAACCACTACACCAATCTATCATATGTCTATCATATGTGCTAAGTTCTGGTAAATATAATGTTTAACTTATACGTAGATGAAATCTTAATTTTCTGTACAAATTCAATTGAAGTTATAATTATCTGAATACAATACCCCTACCCGTATTGTATCCTATATTTTTTAAAATTGTTATATCACCGTATTCGTATCATTTCCGATACGATACCCCTACCCGTATCCATGCAATATAGATTTCAGCACTATGGTCCAATAAATGATTTATCGACAAGTTTATTGTTAATGTTGGTGAGCTTCATTTGTCAAATCTTATGAGAACAATTAATACATAGCAAGTTAATTCAGAGGTTCTACGTGGAAATAAATCTGACTAGGGACTTGTCTAAATAGGGAAAAGTTTGGGGTTGTGTGCAAAATTCCTGAAAAGGATGCAAGGCTGAAACAAACAAAAGAGACAAGAAACTATAAATGCACGAGCCTAGCCTGTAACGGGTACTTTCTTAATAGCACCAGCAATAGACAGTTCATCACTTGTGGGCCCCTTCGTACAGTGACTTAATCTCAGCAAAACCCCTCACTGTCTCATCATTTGACTATTGACAACTAGTTCAAGAGCTGGCCACTTAGCTACAGGTGCATGTATATAATATTTTTATTTATAAATATGACATATGACTATTCTTTTTTTATTTATGAAATTTTATTAACCCATGCATTCGAAATTATACAGTCTTCAACAACTTTTGAAAATCAAAATATTTATGTCAAAACAATTGAAAACTGAGATAGACAAAAAAAATTACATGCAGAGAATTTGCAAAGGAATGAAATCTTACCAATGTTGACCCAAATTATACCGAGTCAACGTCCTATCCGATTATAATAATATTATTTGTATTGCAACTCTCTAAAGGTTGCAATTATATTGTCACTTAAAGTGTGATCATGAACTAATTTTTAATATGAGAAAAGTTCTTAAAAAATATATATTCTCATTCCGATTCCTTTAGTATTTTAAATTAAATGAGTATATTCTATTAGCATTTTAGATGGAATGAAAATATTCCATTAACATTTTGAACGAAAAAGTTATAGAGTGATTTGATTAGGATAAATTAAACTTAAATAAATAATTTGTGACAAAGAACAAAGTTTAGTGTTCTCCAACAAAATCTACCCTACATTTTAAGTATTTACATGCATAGTGACAAGATATTTGAATTATACTCGAATAATTCTTTTTTGGGGTGATGCCGAATCAAACGCTGAATTATTTGGTTGACCGAACTTTGACCGAATTAAACCCGAATAATTTGCGAATTTTACCAATTTTTCCCGAATTTTACGAACTATTCACGATTTTTTTCCAAATTTTTCCAAGAACAATTATTTGTTTGGGTTTGTTTTTTGCTCTTTTGTAGGACTAAAATTTTTGATTCGGATAACTCCGAATAATTTCTGAATTATATTCAAATTATTTCCGAATCATGAATTTTTGATCTTGCCGAACCGAACCCGAATAATTTATTTGTCACTATGTTTACATGCATTTGTCATTGACTCGCAACACGTTTTCTTCATAAAATATGCAACAACAAATCCATACACAAGACTCATCAAGCGATCCAAATCCGACCCGTACGGATGCATGAGGGAAAGGATGACACCGACAGAGACAGCTAAACAAAATATCCGTTGGATGGGGTCCTTCAAATATTGATCCTACTGTCATAGATGCACTTGTGGTCATGCATCAATTTACAAATTAGTGATGCATGCAATTGATGATGAAATGAAATGAAATTCTTAGTTGTCAATCACATGGTGTGGGGCCCATGTTTATGGTTTTATGTGATGTTCTTCAACAAGGATGTAACAGTTGTTTAGTTGAGAGATACTTTTTAATAACAATGTGAGGTATATCATTAAAGAGTAGGGCTGAATTGCTCTATTAATTTTGTATTTCAATGGTATTCCATATCTTTAACAAAACAATGGTCCAACTGTTCAATATGATCACCATATAAAAATATAGTTAGAGATCAAATTTTATATTTTTCAATTTTAATTTTATTAATTGTTTAAATAGGTACAAAATCATTGTTTTTAGATGATTCAAAATCTTTTGATATTGTACATATAAAAAAAATAGTAAAAAGTTTCCAAAAAATATAAAAGTTGGCCTTCATGCATATTTTAATATGAAAATTACATTGAGCTGTTCAGATCAAGTGTTTGGACTAAGATTCTAAATAGTATTTATAGCGGCACAGCGGGAAGACCAAAAAAAAAAACTTTAGCGAATAACGCAGCTATAGCGGAAGCTATCATAAACAGTGTTTTCTTATTTCAAAAATTATATTTAATATTTCTACTAATAGTAAACATGTCTCATCAAGAAAAAGAAAAACACCAAATTGATTATGAAGTTATAATATTCATATTGAAGTTCAATTTCTCATGGACAAGGTCCCTAGACATTGTTTTAATTTTTCATTTTTGGAAAACCCAACAATAATGTCGATTTTTTTATTTTTATCCAAAAATTAAATTGATTTTCAAAAATTAACCGAACCGGATGTGAATTTTTAAAACTACCCAATCCGGTTAACGGTTAACCGGACCCTAGGTTCGGTTAACGGTTTAGCGGACCGATGGGTTCGCTAAACGGTTAACCGAACCCTTGGTCCGCTAAACCGTTAACCGAACCAAGGATATGGGTTCGGTTAACGGTTTAGCGGACCAAGGGTTCGGTTAACCGTTAACCGAACCCGATTTTTTTTTTTTTTAACTTTTTTTCAAAACAGAAAATTTTAAATTTTTTTATTTTTCTATTGAAAATATACATGAAAATTCGTATTTAGATTTATCAAATTTACACCAAAAAAATTTGTAAATCAAATATGAAATTTAAAATTATAGAAAAATACACATACACATATACATATACATATACATAAATAATATACGGTTACCAATTTTTTTATTTTTTTTACTTTTTTTTAAAACAGAAAATTTTCAATTTTTTTATTTTTCTATTGAAAATATACATGAAAATTTGTATTTAGATTTATCAAATTTACACCAAAAAAATTTGTAAATCAAATATGAAATTTAAAATTATCGAAAAATACACATACACATACACATACACATATACATATACATAAATAATATACGATTAACAATTTTTTTATTTTTTTTACTTTTTTTTAAAACAGAAATTTTTTTATTTTTTATTTTTCTATTGAAAATATACATTAAAATTCGTATTTAGATTTATCAAATTTACACCAAAAAAATTTGTAAATCAAATATGAAATTTAAAATTATAGAAAAATACACATACACATACACGTATACATATACATATACATAAATAATATACGATTAACAATTTTTTTATTTTTTTTACTTTTTTTTAAAACAGAAAATTTTAAATTTTTTTATTTTTCTATTGAAAATATACATGAAAATTCGTATTTAGATTTATCAAATTTACACCAAAAAAATTTGTAAATCAAATATGAAATTTAAAATTATAGAAAAATACACATACACATACACATATACATATACATATACATAAATAATATACGATTAACAATTTTTTCATTTTTTTTACTTTTTTTTAAAACAGAAAATTTTAAATTTTTTATTTTTCTATTGAAAATATACATGAAAATTCGTATTTAGATTTATCAAATTTACACCAAAAAAATTTGTAAATCAAATATGAAATTTAAAATTATAGAAAAATACACATACACATACACATATACATATACATATACATAAATAATATACGGTTACCAATTTTTTTTATTTTTTTTACTTTTTTTTAAATTTCATATTTGATTTACAAATTTTTTTGGTGTAAATTTGATAAATCGAAATACGAATTTTCATGTATATTTTCAATAGAAAAATAAAATTTTTTAAAATTTTCTGTTTTAAAAAAAAGTAAAAAAAAAATGGTAATTGTATATTATTTATGTATATGTATATGTATATGTGTATGTGTATGTGTATTTTTCTATAATTTTAAATTTCATATTTGATTTACAAATTTTTTTGGTGTAAATTTGATAAATCTAAATACGAATTTTCATGTATATTTTCAATAGAAAAATAAAAAAATTTAAAATTTTCTGTTTTAAAAAAAAGTAAAAAAAGTAAGAAAATGGTTAATCGTATATTATTTATGTATATGTATATGTGTATGTGTATGTGTATGTGTATTTTTCTATAATTTTAAATTTCATATTTGATTTACAAATTTTTTTGGTGTAAATTTGATAAATCTAAATATAAATTTTCATGTATATTTTCAATAGAAAAATAAAAAAATTTAAAATTTTCTGTTTTAAAAAGAAGTAAAAAAAATAAAAAAATTGGTAACCGTATATTATTTATGTATATGTATATGTATATTTGTATGTGTATGTGTATTTTTCTATAATTTTAAATTTCATATTTGATTTACAAATTTTTTTGGTGTAAATTTGATAAATCGAAATACGAATTTTCATGTATATTTTCAATAGAAAAATAAAAAAATTTAAAATTTTCTGTTTTAAAAAAAAGTAAAAAAAATAAAAAAATTGGTAACCGTATATTATTTATGTATATGTATATGTATATGTGTATGTGTATGTGTATGTGTATTTTTCTATAATTTTAAATTTCATATTTGATTTACAAATTTTTTTGGTGTAAATTTGATAAATCTAAATACGAATTTTCATGTATATTTTCAATAGAAAAATAAAAAAATTTAAAATTTTCTGTTTTAAAAAAAAGTTAAAAAAAAAAAAATCGGGTTCGGTTAACGGTTAACCGAACCCATACCCTTGGTTCGGTTAACGGTTTAGCGGACCAAGGGTTCGGTTAACCGTTTAGCGAACCCATCGGTCCGCTAAACCGTTAACCGAACTTAGGGTCCGGTTAACCGTTAACCGGAAATTTGGTCCGGTTAACGGTTAACCGGATTGGGTAGTTTTAAAAATTCACATCCGGTTCGGTTAATTTTTGAAAATCAATTTAATTTTTGGATAAAAATAAAAAAATCGGCAATAATGCATAATACAAAATTTAATGGATATAGCGGTATAGCCCGTACATGTTCCATTATATTGATATAGTTTGATAAAGTAAACAAAAATCTATTTGGACATTAACGCCCATTAAAATTGCAAAATCATGGGCCTATGTAGCATAGCGGATCGCTATTGCTGTTATGCGTTACACGCTATAGCGGCCGTAGTTCGATTAGCGCTTTACCCCGTAGCTTAGTTTTCTAGGTCCAAAACCGCTATAGCTAGCTATTTAGAAGCTTGGTTTGGACCTTATTACAAGAATCTGTCACTATTCGTGAGAGTAAAAGTGTGTTTTACTATCGGTATCATCTCGGATACTTCCATTAGTAATAGCGAACCCTCAAGGATATATAGTAATTTTGTCAACTTACCTTGGTCGATTGTCACTTCTTACCCTCACAGATAGTAACAAATTATTGTAGTTACATTTATTAAAAATGAAAATAAGAACATGAGATATGTGGGTCATTTATACCCCCTATAAAAAAATAATTACAAAAAATTAAGTATGTTTATAATTAAGTTGATTAGAATGATAAGTTCGATTTTATTGGATAAATTTGTTCGAAAGTTTTTTTGGACAAAATTTAATTCCATATATCTAATAGTAGGGCTGCAAACGAATGAACTTGCTCCAGTTTGAGTTTGGTTTGAATTAATTTTGAACTAAGTTTGGTTTAAATTAATTTCGAATTAAATTACAATTTCGAATCTTTTATAAATTTTTTTAAGACAAGGAAGAGTGATCGTAGTCGCCGAAAGCGAGAGGTGAAAGTCATATAGGATTTTAGAACTGAGAGCGAGGATTACGACTTACGATTTATGACTTATGGCTGAACGGCCTTATGTTTTAACTTTTAAGTCATAAGCGGAAATCAACGGTTCACGTTACTTTGAGACTTGAGCTAGAATAGTTCGTTGACCTATTTTGAACGAACCAAGTCTAATTTGAATTTGGTTTCAATTAATTTCAAACTATTTAGAATCGAATTTTCTACAAACTTTTTCGAATCAAACTTGAATCGAAGCACGAACTACAAAATTTTTGTGCAGCCCTATCTAATAGTGAGCTATTGAGAGAAATGTTATGGATCAGAGATGCAAATCATTGTGGCAACTTTTGTAGTGGAGGTGCTAAAATTGCACAAAAGTTCAACACGTTGTAGAAAAAGGGAACAAAAAGTATTCTGTTTTTGCACTTTGTTTCTTGAGCAAGCAATCACCACATGGTAACCGTGAAGGGAAGGAAATGTTTACTGCCATCATTGATATTTTAGTGTTTTGAGGCACAAACAAATTCCTAAAAGACGTAAGAAAAATTTCATAAAGTGTGGCAGAGATGTACACTATAAAGATAATATATATTTTTTAAAGCAAGCACTTTGTTTCTTTTCGTGATTTCTTCTTCTTAAATACTCTTTAAGTTTTTTTAAAAAAAAGTTAAACGATCAAATATAACTACACATAACTACACATAACTAAACATGACTAACGTAACAAGTCACGCCACGGTGGCATGAACTCATACACTTGTATTTATATTTTCTATAAAGACAAAGTAATCTGATATATATACAAAAGATATATATCCAAAGAGCTTACATGTTTGGAAATTATTCAAAACAAGCCTGGCCTACTTCATTTTCTTATCTAAGGCCCAGCCCATTTTGTGTGAATTTTTTAATTGTGAATCGTCAGACTCCGGCCCATAATAAATATAGGGCCCAGTTTCTGTTGTGATCTCTTTTAGAATTTTACTATTAATTTGTAGGTCCACTTTGGGCAAACAGCATTTTTATAAAAAGACAAGTAGACAACTAAATTAAAATAGATTGGATCCCTGTGGCGTCGGTATAGAAATTCAATGTCAAATGTAGAGAATAATATAATACATTTTTTCCAACAAATTAGAGAACTTGGATGAATCTTAGAAAAACTATACGCAATTATTTGACAACAACTGATAGTTGGCAATAAAAAATATATACCAACACTGCAGTTAATTTGTTTTTTATAGTTTAGATAAATATGGTTCAAATGATTATGTTTTTTTTTTCACAACTACAATTATTTAAATTTATTATTTTGTTTTCATTATTATCAAGAGATTGCAAAAATACACACTGATGTGGATAAATTATAACGTTAAATTTTCAACTTATTGGTTCATCTAATTAATGGTTTTAAGTTGACATATATATTTTAGATTTTTTGTTATTAAAAAAATAAAATATGGAGGCATGATGGAATGCAAAAAAATAATTACATTTTAACCTCTTCGATATGGTATGCTTTAAATTCGATGCAATCTACTAGTCAAACATGCATGATTGAACTATTTGAAAAATTAACGATTGAATTAATTTCATGGACACTATAATTTATGACAAATATTTTTGTTTGTTAAATTGCGCACAAATTCAATACCCTATGAAAAAGTAGAGAATGCACTTATAAATTTAATGTTGACAAACATATTATTAGCTATCATCAATTTGTCATACCAGCCCAATAAATTTAGCTACTTGATTTAAATGCAATTTTGCAAGAAGGTCAACTTTGTGCTGCTTACTCTACCGTGAATTGCACGGTCTATAACTAGCCAGGCCTGACACGCCTCAAAAGTCTATTATGGCTTAAACGTCTCAATAAAGAAACCACCAAAATTACACCAAGTCAAATTTTCCATGCAACCTGTTTCCATGTATCACAGTGCTCACATCCGTCTTCAAACCTCTCTATATAAGCACAGTCCCACTATGTGCTTTTTACAACACTACTTCACATACAAAACAAGTAAACAACCACACACAGACATAAAATTTCATGGCATCACAAATCATTAAAAACTACCGTGAAGGCGCTGAAATCACCGAAGGAGATGCCGAGTGCAAGAAGAAGTCTATTCATCTGCTTAAAGAGCTCGACCTTCCAAAGGGTATCTTTCCTCTTCAAAACATAGAAGAGTTTGGCTACAACAGAAATGCTGGTTTCATATGGTTTATTCAGAAGAAAAAGACAGAACATACTTTCAAGAAGATTAAGCAGGTGGTTTCGTACGCTGTCGAGGTCACGGCTTTTGTGGAGAAAGGGAAGTTGAAGAAGATAACCGGGGTTAAAACTAAAGAGCTGCTGCTTTGGCTTTCTGTTGTCGATGTTTACATTCAAGAGGGCTCGAAAGAGAAGATTACATTCAAGACAGGCACTGGGCTTTCTGAGAGTTTCGACGTGTCTGCTTTTGAGATTTAAGTTTTGCTGTTGGCTACCTTTTATGAACCTAAAGAAAAAAAGAAGACGGAAAATTTATATTAATAATAATAACTTCTAGCAATTTGTAACATTTGAAGTTTTATTATGTTAATGAATAAATGCTTCTTGTGTGATAAGATGGAATTTTATGACCTTAAAGGCAAGTAGAACATCTTCATTAAACTTAACAAAAGAAATATATCCAATGAAGAAGCATTTTCAGAAACAAATAATTAATTATAGCATATTCACAGGCCCGGCCCTGGGCCCAAATCCAACAGGCCCCCCAAATACAAAAAAACAAGCTAATATATGTTAAATTGTTCTGGGCCGAACTCCGTACAAACAAAAAGGTTATTTTTGGGCCGAACTTTGTTCAAATACAATTTTTTTTTTTTTTTTTTGTCTTGGTCCAAACAAAAAAGACATTTTTTTCTGTGAAACGACAAACAAGGAGGAACAAAAAAAAGTTAAAAAACCTAGATCTGACAATTCCATCGTTTCTTCCTTTCTAAATCGATTTACAGACATGGTTCGGAGCTTGTTGGAATGGCTTTGGACTGAGCTTTTTGTCCGAATATTTTCAACACCGTACGAAATTACAATCAATTGTTACTCCCGTTAACCTTTCTCTGTTGTAAATTACAATCGTCTCTTCCCAAATTAATTTCATGATGGAGAGCTTCCAGTAATATTTTATAACAATTAATTGAATGCGTATCCTCTGCATTAACTCAAAGGAGAATCTTTTGAGTTAATGAATCTCAACTGTTTGGTTTTAAAGTGAGCCAATCCGGATCTTGCCTACAACATTGGGAGTCCTTTAATATTAGTGCAGATCGATTCGCACGAATATTAGAGTAGATTGGATGGCTGAGATTCAAATTCCCTTTTGAGTCTGCAAGAATTGCTAAAGCTCGTTGGAATTTGTGATATAAATTGCTCGTATGCATTATAGGAACTGTAAGGGCTTCTGCTTTTGTAGAATCCCCAATCCTCCTGACAGTACCAAAAAATTGGTCTTGCAAGTGTAATACTGCCACAAATTATTATGCTAATTAGGAAAATTAAAGGATACGGTTGATAAATTACGCACCATCGTCTTGCAAAATTGAAGCAAGTTGCATCAAATTTTACTTTTATCCAGTCAGTCTTGCTTAGAGTCTTAGTTTTTGAATTTATCTGTGACGGAAATTGTCTAATTTTAAGTGCGGCGGGTAATTTAAAAGTTCAAAATGGGTTAAATCAATACGCAAGATAAGGACTGGCTTGGGAACCATGGAAGGGGAGTTTATCCAAACCCCCTTTTCGATATATCATGAGGCTCTTGAGTTCAGATCTGATTCAATAGACAGGTTCAGAGCACACCCTATAGCGACCTTATCATTATCACCTCTATATATCCACAGATCCTTGAGCATGCCATTTTATACATGTCCTCTGGGCACACACAATCTACAATATACATATTACAAGCCACCAGGGAGATACAAATCAAAGGATGCATACGCCATACCCCATACTATTATCATATTTGAACCAAAATGGGAGTCAAGAACTGGGCTGGAGCAGTCCCTGTTAGAGGTAGTAATTTGAGGCAGTACAATGGAACCGGTTGCAGTCTCATTAGGTGCAAGGTCAAGTATGGAGATAGGGCTGTAGTTGGTGGTATGAAACCACACAGCTCAAGATCAAGTCTGCTGTCCTCAGTGCTGCTAAGACTTTCAATTAGAAGTGCATCCCATGAGGGGCATTTTAGCAAACTTCTTAAATGCAGCCCAATGTGCTTGAATGCACAGAGTCCCTTAATTAGGGAGCCCAACATCAACATGATGGTATTAACACCACATCCATCTCTTAAGGACTGACCAAGCACACAGAATCCGAGATCTGCTTGACCCAAGCGACAGAAACAATCTATCTTTTCAAGAGAAGTATATTCCGGGAGCCATAAAGCAATGGGAAAAATCAGAGAGTTTGATTCGGACCCTATATGCATTTGGCAGTGAGTGCATTGTGTCGACCAACTACAGCCCTATCTCCATGAGGGGCATTTTAGCCAAACTGTTGAGGCGATCAGGGATTCAAGGTTACCACCATATGTGTCGACCAAGTCTAACCATTGTAAATTGGGCACCAACAATGTTCGCTTCAAACTGAAGACCTACAACAAGAACTAGTATTGAGTGCCCAAAATTGTTGAACATGTCATGGTATGATTGGGAGACCTGAACATAAACTGATGCCTGCTCGGTTTTGCCGGTCGTGGTAGGGGTATGGTTTGTCTATAGTGGAATAGGTTGGGTGTAGGAGAGGTTTGCAGGTGGAAGAGAAAGAATTGTAGTCAGAAGTGGTGAGGTGGGTTAAAAGAGAGAAGATTTAGAGTAAGAGGAATTGAGAACCATTCTTAATATCTTGCTTCCACATTCCATCGAACACCTGGTGGAAGGTGGGGAAGGAACAGAGCGCAACATGGAGTGTAGAAGGTTGAGATTTTCATATTATTATGTTCGTAACACAGTTTGTTACTTTTTACCATAACAAAAAAACACCATAGCAAATGTCCATTTGGTTGATCAACTAATAGCCTAAAAAACTGTTATAAAGTATGAACTCACTATACTAAGAATCTTTTTGGAAGGGGTATATTCAAAATCTTCTAAAACTTGTACTGACTGTGATTACTTAGACTTCATACATTTATCATGCAATAGCCTTCCTATTTTTCAATTTAGTTGGGCTAATTTTGGGCCGGGAAACAGGATATGGGCCTTGGCAATTGATCTTCTATTCCAAATACCTTTTATTTAAACTTTTGTGGTCGTTTCTTCGGTTGTGATGAACGATATTTAATTGGATGCGCGTTATCATATCTACTTAATCACCACAATTTGGAACATGATATTTATGGCATGCCTTGTACCAAGTGTACAAAGGTACATTTGTATTTATTACTAAATCTAATGCTATGCTTGATACAATCTGAGCCATTGATCAAAATTTGTGGTGATTGCTTCGTAGCATTAATTAGTAATAGACCAGAATAATTAAAATTGTTAATACTATACTCTATGGGGTATCAAAAGATCTGTCGATCAATTTACAATCAAATAAAGCACACATTAAAAACAATTAAAGTTTCTCACTTGTATGGGTGCCAGAGGGGTGGTACTAGTAAAGCTTCGTATGGTTTGTACCTAAAAAAAGGTAGCTAGTTAGACCAAGCAGATGAATAACATGCCTGAACAAAAAAATAACTATTCCAATATCAAACTTCATCTGAACTTGCATTGACATTCATTGGTGGTGAAACTTCTGGTACGTCGCATGAAGCGATTCATCCTTTGTACCAATCTTCACCTTGGAAATGTGTTTGAATTCGTGTTTGAAAAATTAATATATTTCTTTATGTGTTATTGAAAAAAAAATAAAAATAGTTGGATTCTCAGTTATTGATCCCAATATAAAATTCATTTCTAGGTAATACAAAAAATATTGTCATCCTCATAATATATTTAATTTCTAAAAGTTGTATCTATTTTTTAAGAAAAACAAAAATTTTAAGTTTTTTAATTATTGTTATTAAAAAGAATTATCAAATTAGATACAACTTTTAATAAATTAAATATACTAGAAGGATCACAATATTTTTTTTATTATCTAGCAATAACTTTTAAACTGGGATCAAAAATTCAGAATCCAAGTTTTTTTATTTTTTTTCCCAATAACTCATAACAAATATATTATTTTTTCTTATAGCGGCAAAAAATCCGGCATAAAAAATGTTGATCCGGGTTATTTGTAGTAGTATTTATAATAAATCAAGTTATATAGTATTTCATCTATTTTCAAATAAATATATTAAATTTTTTAACATTTCATTACAAAAAATAAATTATAAATATTTCTATATAAATAAAAAAAATCTAAAAAATGAAAAAAAAATGAAACAACTCCAAAACCACAAAAAATATTTAGTGATAATTCAGTCTAAAATTGCAAAAAAAATTTGCGGTTTGGGTAAATTTCGAAATAATGCAGATATCTGGATAGTTTTTGAAATTTCATATTTTATTTTCGATATTAATAAAAATTTCGGCTCAAACTATCCTCTGCAAATATACTTTCTATGGTACTTTCAACAATATGCACGAGAATACCCTCTGTTCCCTTCTTTCTTGTTTGAAATTCTACTGGATGCTAGGTTTTAAATAGGAAGTCGTCTCCATTTTGGTTGGTAGTTCTTAAATAGCAAGTCGTCTCCATTTGGTTCAAGAGATGCCTCCAGTGTTGTCTCAACAGGCCGTTGTCTACCATAATTGCCACGACCACGATAGTCAGCGGTGGTGTGATCTTCCCTTCTAGTCCTCCTGTGATCCGTGTCAAGCCGGTATACGGGCTGTGTCATAGCCATCTCCCAAGTGATCTTGAGCACGCCACAGTATCGGTGGCAGCAAGACATCTTTCGGTGGATGGCAGCGGGGTTCTTATTTCATTTGAAATGTTAATAAAGCCTTCTAGATCAACTCTAACCAGTGTGGAGTGCGGGTCTGTTGTCGGTAGGAGGTCTTGCGGGATATTTTTTGGGTGATGGCACGCTATCAACACCCGCAAAGCCTCGTATATGCCGTCCCTGATGACTGGTGCCATGACATCCACATAGCCAACACCTTCAATTAAGTTGTTGATGTCTCGGTTGTTCCTGTTGTGTAAGGGCACGTCGTGTAGCTTGACCCGTGCCTGGTATGGCATAGAGTCCTGCACCATTCCCGTGGCCAGCGTCCATTTTTTGAGTTGCACCTCCATACCATTTGCCAAGATAAAATATCCTTCTAGTACCATCCTTCGGCACAAATCGAAATCTGGGAATTCTACCAATAGATCCCTATGTTTCTTTCAGGCCTTAAAACTTTGAAATCTCTAGGATGAAGGTCGTAATACCCCGCCAACGCTGTCGCAAGATGCCGTGGCAGGTAGGGGTTGGCATAGTGTGGACCCGCCAACACTACCGCTGAGTTGTTGATCGAGTGACCGGTTGGAGGTATTGGGTTTTCTAGGTGGTAGATAAACTCGCATTGTACCCGGCCTTCCTCAACCAGCAATACGGGTAGGAGTTCCATGGACTCCCATACATTGTCTTGCATTGCCATTTGTAAGTTGTGTGAGTTCTTTGCTTCTCTGTTAGGTTCTTTTGTTCTATCTGATGTTTCTTTGGTCTGACTTTGTGGCTTCTTTATAAAGGGATTTTTGTTGTTCTTGAATGCCTTACATCGACCTACAGTGTGGCCATACCCTCTGCATTTAAGACATCTTAGAACGTTTCTGCATTCTGTATTTTTGTGTTCGTTAGAGAGACATTAATTAAAACATCTTTTTTCCACTATTAATGCAAACTTGTGCTTCTTTAACTCAGGGTGTAACTCCTTTGCTTTTGCTGGTGCATGACCTTTTATTTCTCTTGGTTTTCTGGTCACTAAGGTCCAGCTGTCATCTACGCTCAGACCCTTTGCTGCCACCGAGATGTTAATGGGGTTGCATGTGGGTAAAGTTGCGTTGCGTGGTTGAGCTCCTGGTACTATATATTCAGAGCGGTCGCCGTCAGTTTCTGGTCTTACATATTAATCCAACGATTGATTGATTAATGATCCAACAGTTCTCTCATTAATAGATTTAGCATAGACAACAATAAACATACATAGCCCAATAGATCTCAAATAACAATTTGGATTAAAAATAACAATAAATATGACGAATTCATCAAAGCTTCGCCTCTTTTCTAGCACCTGCTATTTCTAGCAAACCTCCCTCAAACGCATGGATGAATGCATCCATGTCTTCCATGAGCGCCACTGTTATCTGCACACTGCCTTTCTCCTTCCCTGCTACTATTGACACTTCACCATCACCAATCATTGCCACAGCTGCCTCCAATCCCGGTGTACCCCACCCAAAATCAGTTCTATAAACGTGCAGTCCGTTCGACCCTGTGAAACGAACTTTCAAACCACTCAATGATGCCAGATTTGAAGTAAGTTTTTCCCGGCCATTACCTGCCATTATTTCGGCTTTGTTCATACGCACGGTCTCTGCAATAGCACCACTGATCTGTCCAAACCCATTAGCAGACATTAGCACACTGCCGCTTGAATGCACAGTGAAAGGGAACAAACAGTTGCCCGTGTAAGAAGGACTCATAGGGGAAGGAAGCAGGGTTCGTCCATCGATAACATAGATCATGACTGTTGGTTTGTTGTTTTCGGTCGTGATGCCTCTCGCACGGGCAATTGAGATCCAGATATGTGCAGCGAGGACTTGAAAAGTTGTGGGTGGGGAAGAAATGTCGGTGTTGATTTGTTGAACTGCTCGTTGCTTGAGAAGCTGGATGGTTGTCATATCCAATGTAAATACTCTTCGAGTGAGTTTTTTTAGATCGGTCATACTGGCGAGTGGATCGATCTGTTCCATTCATATTTAGGCAAAGAGAATGAAGGTTTGTTTCGAGGAAATTTTTTGAATTGTTTAGAAATATAATTATGCATCTGGAAGATATGTTTTGCTAAGTCCAGGGATTATTAGGTACAATTACAGGTGAGAAAAAATATACACTAGCAATTTACAAGAAACTGATACCTTTTGAATAAAAGTAACCTTTTATATAGGCCTTCTACAATTACTGTGTTTTATATTTGTATATTATTGTAAGGCACCTTTGTTCTTTAAAAATGGAATATTTTATGGTTTCAATTTAATACCTTTTGCTAGCAGAAAATTCTGTGTGTGGTTTTGATTTGCTCTTTAGTGCCCTTGACATGAACTTGCACTATAACAGTAGTAATCTGACATGAAAGTTCCTGCTGGTACTGATTATCCACTTGAGCCATAATAGTGAAGCACTTGAGCCATAATCTGACACTTGAGCCAAATTCGGGTCAAGCACTTGAGCCATAATCTGACATGAACTTGCACTATAACAGTAATAATCCTCACTTGAGCCATAATAGTGAATTGCAGACAAGTCTGAGCTCCAGGACTCCTTTGACAGGAGAGTATAAAGAAGTATGTATATATATAGAAGCGAATATTTATATCAGGTGGTGCAGAACATGGTTCCAGAAATCGGCCGATTCCGAGTCAACTCGGAATCGGCCGTGTCCGATCCTATTTTCACCCGAGTTTCTCTCCCGTGCGAGTTTTTCGGCAAAACTCGGATGAACAGTGCTTGACTCGGCCTATTTTCTGATTTTCCGGCCGAGTTACACCGAGTTGAGCTGATTCTCACTAACTTGGACCGAGTCTCAGCCGGCGGCTGTGCTGTCGTAGGTCGAGAAGTGATTGAAGAAGTGATTGAAGCTGTGCTGTCGCAGGAGAAGGAGAAGGAGAAGGAATTTTAATCGGCAGTGAAGAAGGTGCGGAGCAGGCATACTAAGAGGAAGAGGGGGCAGAGGGTTTGGGGGTGGGGTTACGCTACAAGTGAGAGAGGGACGGAGGGGGGGTGGACTGGAGAGGAAAGTGAAAGAGGGCTGGACCCGAATTTTTTATTAAATAGAGTTAATTTTCTTCCCTCCTTGCTCAATCGAATGGATCAAATGGTTTCAATTTTCATACTAGATGCATATCCAACGGATGAAACAATTTCAGAATATTATAGAGGTTCTAATTGATATGAATTGGATGAGTTAATTGATTTCAATTGAAATTGATTTAAAAATTCGTTACGAACTATTCGAACTTTATCGTTTTAATTTATAATCTGATTAATTCAATATTAAATTATATATGTCCAATTAATTATTTATTAATCAACCTAACCGACTAAATTTGAAATTAATTATTTTATAATACGAACTTTTGCGAATGACCTGCATGAATCTTCTAAATTATAGTTCTTTTTATAACTCGTAAAATTCTAATTAGAATCACATCATAATAATTCATCATTTAATTATAGATTTAATATTTGTTTCAAACACACGTTTCGATCCTATTTAGTAATTTAAAAAAAAAAATATTTGTGATATATACTTAGTTAGTACATTGATCAATTATTATCTAATTAATGAAATTTTAATTAGTTGTAATTTTCAAATTGTTCGTTAATTGGGGGTTCTTAATAGGCGCAAACGCAGGAAAAGGAATTTCAATCGGCGCAGGAGTCCCATTCGAATTTTACAATCCGCCCCTCCTCATGTTTGCTAAATGGTTTACTCAATTTTACTATTTTATTTGAGTGTAGTATTTTGTCAGTTTTTTTACAAATTATTTTTATCAATTTTTTCTTATTTTTTTTACTACAAAACAAGACTTCTGTCAAAAATAGCTGAGTTACCGATCCGATTCTTCCGATTCCGGCCGATTCATCCAATTTTGACTTGGCGGTCAAAAATCCGATTCCGATTCTGATTTCTGGAACCATGGTACAGAACTCGATTTTACATTTTATAATTATCCCATTTTCCATGCTTAATTCTCTGGACAGCCGGTGTATTAAATTAAGCTAATAAACACATCAGCTGAGATCCAAATGTTGATCTGGTTTTAATAGTGTGAATATGGTGAACAAACAAACAAATAATAGGAAATAAAGTAAGGTATTCACTAGGTAAAATGCCCCTGGGATTCAAGTTTCCTATCCTTCCCAATCATGCAAATTAACAGTTAGGTTTCAGTTTTGTTTTAAATAAACACTTTAAAATTAATTTTAAAAATATGAGAATTAGAATCTTTAAAAATTTTAATTTCTAAATAGTGATTATTAGTTATTTAGAAATTCAGTTGAGTTTAAGAGATGTAACCGCACTCAAGTTCATTATTTATATTATTTTTTAGAGTAAAGCTAATATACACTTAAGTGTACTAATGAATCCATACACTTAACCCTAGAACCGTACGATTAGCTTTGAGATTCGTGTATCACGACTTTTAAAAAAGCTACACGACTTTTAAAGAATCTACACAAATCTCAAAGCTAATCGTACGGTTCTAGGGTTAAGTGTATGGATTCATTAGTACACTTAAGTGTATATTAGCTTTACTCTATTTTTTATATTAGAATGTCACCTGAAGTGTTATCATGAACCAAATCAGTTAAAATAAGAAACATATAATTAATCTTAAATTGAAGTGTTAGCTAATTCAATTCTTATACTACGAGAAATGATTTCTAAAAGAAACACTTCTTACATTGATGTGTCTAATAGCATTTGCCAGTGACTCATAATAAAATATGCAACAACAAATCCGGATACAAGACCCAGCAAGCAATCCTAGTCCGATCCGTACGGATGCATGAGTGAAAGGATGTCAGAGATGTCACGAGTGAGTCCCTACGGATGCATGCAAACAAACCATCATTCAATAAGTCCGTACTGATGCATGAGTGATGTCAGAGACAGCTAAACGAGTCCGTATGGATGCATGAGTGAAAGGATGTCAGAGGCTATCATTCAATTTTATTTATGTTTATTTGTAATATTTTATTTATATTTATTAGAGTTAATATCTTTGATATATTAATTAAACTGATGATGAATAGATTAAATTTGCTCTTTAATTATTATTTTGTTGGTCTCATGAATTGAGATTAATATATAAATATTTGAACCTTTCATTTAGTATGAGATGAAGATTGATATTTTAACGTTTTATCACTAGTTTAATATGTACAGTCAATCATAAATATTTTATTTGTATATAAATTAATATAAATTTTTATTTTAAAATTTGCATATATATATAAATCCGAATAAAAATTCATATATGTGACTGCATACCGTATGTGCAGTATGCGGTGGTTTTCAGCATACTAAATAAGAACCGATTTTTAAAACACTGATTCGGAGCAAGATCGGGCAAGTTCATTCCACATAATTCTCTTAACAATTTGAAAATATATAACTCGACTAATTAAAGAGACCAAATATGGTCAAACTTAATGCGGTAAAAGGCTAAATTAATTAGCCCAAAAGTACTTTTTCATTATTTGTTTGTTTATTTTTGAATAAAAAAATCGCACCGCCTAGTTAGAGCATGAATACAGTAAGCCACATCAGCCCTGGGCTTGAGGCCGAGATTGCATCACATATAGCTGGAAAAAGAAAAAGATATGAAAATTAAAAAAAAAAAAAAAAGATAACCAAGAATACAAGAAAGGAGGGAAAATTAAAAGATATCAAAAGAATTTGAAAAAGGTACTTCACTAAGATTAATTAAAAGCTTTTGATGGATCACTCTCAGATCGGCAGAGTGTCCTTCGGATATTTTAGCTATATATATGAAAGGAACATATATTTTACACCCATAATATTACTGATCTGTTTGATACCAATATAATTGACTAGTTCTTATAAAAATCTACAAATTTAACTATTCTGAACAATAAATTTGCTTTAGATCTTAGAAACAGAATTCATAAATGTAGCACCCTTTGGTATATCTCCTCCTGCCAATCTCCCTGATGCTCTGTCTAAGCTGTTGTTGCAGCAGTCTTGCTAAATTTTTTTTATTAATATTTGAATCCATTTGATACAAGATCAAGAGGTGAAGAGATCAATGCATGGAATGAAATGATGAAGGGGTTGCAACTAGTTTAAGAGACTCCATGCCAGTCTAACTTAAGCTAAAATTATTTTGAACGATCTATATAATTAATTTTATGAAAATTTTACGGTTAAAGACACTATTTTTTTTTTAGGGAAAATTTATAGTGTACCCATACAAACTTCTAAAATAACCAATATTCCCATCAAAACATCATAATATCCTATATCCCCATAAAAACTTTAAAAAATTTCTTCTATCCCCATTTATTTATTTAAGTTTTTATCTAATTATTTTAAAATTTAAATTGACAAATATATCCTTTAGTTTGAATGGAGATGTCCCTTAAATTTTTACACTGAGCTTGACAAATGAACTATTAGTTAATGGTACTTTTTTAAACCTCTATTACCTCGTTAATTTGTAGGTCTGTAAACGAAATTGACACCTCACTTTTGTAAAATGGGATGCAATCTGCACCCAGCTTAGAAAATCAATAATCACATGATTGATCACCATGTTCTGGAATTGAGAAGGATTGAATTAATATTAAGGAATAAAAAACAGAGTAAAGAACCATGTGAAAAAGAGCAAAGAGAAACCACTAATGGTATTTTAGCTGTCAAAACAAAAAAGTTGAAAATTACTTATTCAATGAAGAAAAGGGATGACGAAAATTGCCTTGTCCAGAGAGAGAGAGAGAGAGAGAGAGAGATAGAGGCCTACCTGTAGCAAAACCTCAAAGGAGAGGGGAAACTCTGAGGGAGGCAGTTATTAGCTAGATAGAGAGTGAGAGAAACTTTTATGGAAGAGGAAACTAATCCGAGTAGTTCATCAGCGTCGTTTTCCTCTCAATTAAAATGGTGGTACGGCAGGAAAAAAATGAAAGAAAGGCAAAATTTTAGCCCAATTTGTTACGAGCAAACCTGAAAAGAAGATTGTTAACTCAAGGTGTGAAACAACAATTTAACAAAGAAGTGAATTGTGTAAGAGAACTCATGGTAACTGGTAAATGATACAATTTCATTCTACTTAGCAAAATTCAATAGCGGGGAACAAAGCATGAAGCAAGTAGTTCAGTTTCATTCTACTTAGCAACTACATATTCCATTTAGGTAATTTAGACCCATTCTCACTCTAACAAGACTCAAGCACCTTCTTAGATTTTTTGAATCGGACCGAGTAAAAAAATCTTTAGCAAAATCAGAATTTTAAGATTATTCGAAGAGCACAGACTATTTGAGAGAGATGAGGGTATAAATGTCAATTTAATTTTTAAAGTTACTAAAATAAAAGTTAAATGAATAAAAGGGGATAGAAGAAAATTTATTAAGTTTTTATGGGGACATGGGATATTATAATGTTTTGATGGGGATATTGGCTATTTTAGAAGTTTGTATGGGCACATTGGAAAATTTTTCTTTTTTTTAATCTCTAATAGTAACAAAGAGAATATATATTTTCCAATAAACTTTATGCAACTCTTAACTTTTAATTATGATGAAAATCAATACTTCACGTAGTGACAAATAATAACACTTTTCTCTGTGAGAAAGATTGTGAGTCTCTATCAGAATGGGTAGGGTCTGGATACTATCATGTTTAGATCTATATCCTAAAAGTGTTTGGATATGGATTTTAATTTATATATTTATTATTTTCAAATTGAATTGGGTTCGGATCTGGATATAAGATTATCCATAACTTATTTATAAATTATCTAATTCGGTTCAGATCGGAAGGGGTACATGTCACAAACATTTGAGGAACCATTTATTTCTAAATATAATACTAATTTCTAAAACATATAAAAATGTATTAGAATTAGAGACTTATGTTTTTAGTTTATTTCGTTAATAGTCTTTTGAATTCAAGAGAAGAGATATAATTTTCAGTTCAGATTCGATTCGCTACCAAATTAGGACTAGATAATAGTGATAAAAGTAGTCTGTCACTAGTGAGAGTTCAAAATCTGAATATATAATTCTTTAAAGAAATTAAATAAAAAATGAGAAATCTAAACTTCAATCTTTCTATCTCAAATAACTTATAATTATCACAATCTAACAAGATTTGAAAAAATATTTAAGGGCATTTACTTAACAGTTTATCAAGTAATGAGTAATGAGGTGGTGTCTTTAGATGATTTCAACACTATGGTCCAATGATTGATTTATCGACAAGTTGATTATTAATGTTGGTGACCTTCATTTGCCAAATTTTATGGTAACAATTAATACATAGCAAGTTAATTCAGAGATTCTATATGGAAATAAATCTGACTAGAGGCTTGTCTCTAAATAGGGAAAAATTTGGGGTTGTGTGGAAAATTCCTAAAAAGGCTGTGAGCCATGAACAAACAATAGAGACAAGAAACTGTAAAAGTTCAACACGTTGGAGAAAAAGGGGAACATTAGTGGAAAATGAGAAATCAGGGTTGGTTATATACAGCTATTAGTATCGGAATATAACAAATTCTGATGAAGGCGATACTGATACTATTAGGATTGGTTTCTTATTTTTTAACCAACCGATCTTAATAACCATTATATAGATTAGTTATATCTCAGAACCGATCCAGATGAGAACCTATTAAGATCAGTTATACATAAAAACCGATCTTGATAGTTTAGTATCTGGATCGGTTTTATTTATAAAACCGATCTTGATATAATTTTTCAAATTTGTATATTCCTATATTTTGACATCTCAAGCTCAGCTAAACATAACAAAACCGATCCAGATACTTAACTATCAAGATCGGTTTTTATATATAACCGATTCTGATAGTTTACCATCTGGATCGGTTTTTTCTATTTAAAACCAATCCTGATACTTAAGTATCAAGATCGGTTATACATAAAAACCGAACTTGATAGTTAAGTATCTGGATCGGTTTTGTGTTTTTATTTAAAACCAATCTTGATAGTTCAAAATATAAAAAATAAAAATTTCCAAATTTACATCAAGATCGGTTGTATAAATAAAACCGATCCATATACTTCACAATCAAGATTGGTTTTTATTTATAACTGATCTTGATATGTTGAAATATGATTTTTTATTTAAATTTGTTTTCTAGATAAGTTTTTTAAACATAACCGATCCTGATGTTTGGTTGAATCTAAAAAATAAAATTTAATTTAATAGGCTAGATTCCATATATATATATACTGGCCCAATATGCTACAGAACCAACATTTTGTGAAGCATTACATATTATAACAAGAAATTTAAATCCAAAAAAAAATTAATTAACAAACATACAAGTGACTAATTGGGCTATTTCTTCAATTAACACACATTTATGCAATTAATGTAAAGCACAACAATAAAAAAAATCAATAATTACCTCTTTTGCAATCACATCACTTGAGATTAAAAAAGACCCTAAAAACAAAAACAAAAGTAACAATTAGATGGAAAAACATTTTCCAATAAAAAATACAAAAAAATGTGTTTTAAAAGTACAATAATGAGAAAATTAGATAAAGCTAATACCATAATAGTTGATCGGCTGGATGATTAAGTAACTTGAGTGAGATGTCATCAAGACTGTAAAATAATATACAAACACCATTAATTAATTTTTGAAACAATAAAAAAAAATTAAAAATTGACACAATTGAGCTGGAGGTGCGAGAGACTCGGCTTTGAGAGTAAGAGACAGAGAGAAAGAGAGAGAGACACGAAGGAGAGGGAGAGACGGAGACAGAGAGAGAGACAAAGAGTACTGGGGATTTGAGAGGGAGATACGGAGACAGAGAGAGACGCTAAGTTGAAAATGAGAGGCACGAAATGAAAATAAGAAGAACCCTAAGCAGGTTATATAGGGAGTTATCATTAGATCGGTTGTTTATAAAAAAACCAATCCTGATACTATTTTTTTTTACCAACTTTGAAAAAAATAGTGTCAGGATCGGTTGTTTATAAAAAATCGATCCTAATAGTATCAGGATCGGTTTTTTTTTATAAATAACCGATCCTGATACTAGTTTTTTTTTTTGGCAGAACCAACTTTGAAAAAAAATAGTATCAGGATTGATTTTTTATAAAAAACCGATCCTGATACTATTAGGATCGATTTTTTTATAAAAAACCGATCTTGATACTATTTTTTTTTCAAAGTTGGTTCTGCAAAAAAAATAGTATCAGGGTCGGTTTTTTATAAAAAACCAATCCTGATACTATGAGGATCGGTTTTTTATAAAAAACCGACCGTGATACTATTTTTTTTTTGCATAACCAACTTTGAAAAAAAATAGTATCAAGATCGGTTTTTTTTATAAAAAGACCGATCCTGATACTATATATAAGAAAAATCACTGAGGTAAACCCCACTCATATTGATGATATATTAACCATCAAACGGCTACCATTTATTTTCTTTTCTGTTTGTTAATGCATGTACACGGATAAATATTAAGAAAAATGTGAAAAATATAAAAATTATTTATTTGTGTTTGTATGGCCAAATCAACTCTACTATGATCAATTTTGTACAATTTTATTCTTATTAATGGCATCAAATTGTTAAATGAAATGCAGCCCATTCATTTCTGCATGACCATCCAACGGTGGGTCTGTAATTAAATGACATGTAATAGTTTTTAAAATGATCAAGATATAACATGGAACATTAATAACGTAAAAGTGTCGAAGGCCCGACAACTGTAAGTCTTGATCCAACATAAACTATTTACGGCCGTGCGATGTTGCTATATTGTTTTGCTTTGATGAACTAGTAAATAAATCCCAAATTGTATCAAATTTTATAATGGTGAAATTAATATGACATTATTTCTTTTAACGGTTCCCATCGACCAAATGCTGATGTTCACATTCGTTCCTTCACAACCCCACACAACAAGGGTTCAAGTCCTATGTATATTATTATATGACACAAGTCATTGATGTATCATGCATGATTGTATAAAAAAAATTCAATAGTCAAAATGACTTCAAAATAAAATATCAATGTCAAATAATTAATTATATTATCACATAAATTTTAATAATATAAATTACATTAATTTTCATAAAAAAAATTAATGTAACAATTGATTGGTTCTGCAAAAAAAAGGAATATAGACTATATACAGTGCACCACACAAAGTTGGTTCTGCAAAAAAAAAAAAATAGTATTAGGATTGGTTATTTGAAACAACTGATTCTAATACTATTTTTTTTTCAAAGTTGGTTCTGCAAAAAAAAAAATAGTATCAAGATCGTTTTTTTTTATAAAAAACCGATCTTGATATAATTTTTTTTATAAAAAACCGATCTTAATATAATTTTTTTTTGTAGAACCAATTTTGAAAAAAAAAGTATTAGAATCGGTTGTTTATAAAAAAACCGATCCTGATACTATTAGGATCGATTGTTTATAAACAACCGAACTTAATACTATTTTTTTCTTTCTTTTTTTGCTGTGCATAAATTTAGGATGTTAAATTTTCAACTTATTAATTAATATAAAATTAAAATAAAAAAACAATAATTTTTATGCACATGTGGAGCAAAGAATATATATCAGATCTAATTAAAGGTTTTATATATGTTGACATATAAATTTAACATTTGTTACTAAAAAATTAATGTAGAGGCATGATAGAAACAAAAAAAATACGGTCTACCCTCTTAGATATGATATGCATTAAATTTGATGCAATCTGCTAGTCAAACGTCATCCAACGATTTGAAAATTTGACAATTTAGATTTATGATAAAAAAATATTTTTAAATTGCAAACAGAAAATACACCATGGAGAAATAGAGAACACACTTATAGGTTTAATGATTGACAAATAAATTGTTACCGAATATCATCGGGCTATTTGAAAAATGAACAATTTAATTTTATCATGCAACACTTAGATTTATAACAAATTAATTTTTATTTTTTAAAATTGCACACAAATTTGAATACCCTATGAAAGGTAGAGAATGCACTTTAAATTTAATATTGACAAACATATTATAATTATGTATCATATATCAATTCATCATACCACCAGCCCAATAAATACTGCAACTTGACATAAATGCAATTTTGCTGCCTACGTACTCTACCGTGAACTGCACGGTCTAATTAACTAGCCAGACCTGACACGTCTGAACAGAGAAACCACCAAAATTACACCAGGTCAAAATTTCCATACAACCAATTTCCATGCATGACCAGTGCTCATCGCATCCCTCTTCAGACCTCTCTATATAAGAACAGTCCTCACTATGCACTTTATACAACACTACTTCATAATTCATATACAAAACAACCATACAGACAAAAGTTTCATGGCATCTCAAATCATTCAAAACTACCGTGAAGGTGCTAATATCACCGAAGGAGATACCGAGTGCAAGAAGAAGTCTATTCAACTGCTTGAAGAGCTCAACCTCCCAAAGGGTATCTTTCCTCTTCAAAACATAGAAGAATTTGGTTACAATAGAAATGCCGGATTCATATGGTTTGTTCAGAAGAAAAAGATAGAACATACTTTCAAGAAGATCAAGCAGGTGGTTTCATATGCTGTCGAGGTGATGGCTTTTGTGGAGAAAGGGAAGTTGAAGAAGATAACCGGGGTCAAAACTAAAGAGCTACTGCTCTGGCTTTCTGTTGTCGAGGTTTACATTCAAGAGGGCTCAAAAGAGAAGATTACATTCAAGACAGGCACTGGGCTTTCTGAGAGTTTCGACGTGTCTGCTTTTGAGATTTAAGTTTTGCTACTGGCTGGCTAACTTTTATGAACCTAAAGAAAAAAAAAAAAGAAGGAAAATTTATATTAATAATAATAACCTCTAGCAATTTGTAACATTTGAAATTTTATTACGTTAATGAATAAATTCTTCTTGTGTGATAAGATGGAATTTTATCACCTTAATATGCTGCTCTGGAAACGATAATATTCCGCGTGAACTAAACAAAGACAAAAAGCAAGTAGAACATCTTCATTAAACTTAACAAAAGAAATTTATCCAATGAAGAAGCATTTTCAGAAGGAAAAAAAAATAATTATAGCATATTCACAGGCCATGCCCTGGGCCCCAAATCCAACGGGCCCCCAAATACAAAAAAAAGAAGCTAGTATGTGTTAAATTATTTTGACAAGAAATTTGTGCAAACAAAAAGGTCATTTTTGGGCCGAACTTTATGCAATTACAACTTTTTTTTATTTTTCTGTCTTGGTCCAAACAAAAAAAGACATTTTTCTCTCCGAAACGACAAACGAGAAGGAAAAAAAAAATTAAAAAACCTAGATTTGACAATTCGGTCATTTCTTCCTTTGTAAATCTATTTACAGACAGGGTTCGGACACTACTAGAATTTGAGTTTTTTAGATGGATAAAAATATTTGTTACATGGGTAAATAATGTTCATGCAACAAATGTTGATATTTCTGACACAGTTAAACTTGTTGCATGGGTAGTCCCATGCAATTATTACTCATGCAACAAGTTTGATAGTTATCCATACAACTGTTTCTTATTTACCTATACAACAAATATTTGATAACCCGTGACCCGTCAATAAAGATAGAAAATATATTTTAATGAATGTTCATGCAACAATTCATCTTATACCCATGCAACTAGTATTCAAAATTTAGACTAAACAGTTGCATGAGTAACCCATGCAACAAGTTTTGATAATTATTTGAGAACTATTTGTTACATGGGTTACCCATGCAACAAGTTTTGATAATTATTTGAGACTATTTGTTGCATAAGACTACCTATGCAACTACTCAATGTGACCCACACACTTTATCCATACAACTACTCAATGCAATATTGTTACAACTACTTTTTACATCGAATTTGTTGCATGGGTACTTATTGCATGGATACAATGAAGTGGTGAGGTGGGTTAAAAGAGAGATTTAGAGTAAGAGGATTTGAGAACCATTCTTAATAACTTGCTTCCACATTTCATCGAACACCTGCTGGAAGGTGGGGAAGGAACAGAGCGCAACATGGAGTGTAAAAGGTCGAGATTTTCATATTATTATATTCGTAACGCAGTTTGTTACTTTTTACCATAACAAAAAAACACCATAGCAAACGTCTACTTGGTTGATCACCTAATAGACTAAAAAACTGCTATAAAGTATAAACCACAGTAGGAATTATCGGTATCGGGATTGGAATTGGTCTTGGCCGATACTGATACAGGATCAAGGTATCAGATCGATATCAGTTCAGGATTGAATTTTTTTTTTTCTTTATAATTTGCTACGTGAGAATCGGCTCAGGATCAGATTGGGGTAGGTCGATACTGATCCGTATCGGCCGATATCGATCCGTATTGGCCGATAATTCCTAAGAATCTTTTTAGAAGGGATATATTCAAAATCTTCTAAAACTTGTACTGACTGTGATTACTTCAGACAAAGTGCGCCCACGATTTATCATGCAATAGCCTTCCTATTTTTCAATTTATCTGGGCTAATTTTGGGCCGGGAAACAGGATATGGGCCTTGGCAATTGATCTTCTATTCCAAATGTGTCCATTGCAGGATGTGAAAGTCTTCAATACCTTTTATTTAAACTTTTGTGGTCGTTTCTTCAGTAGTGATGCACGATATTTAATTGGATGCGCGTTATCATATCTAATTAATCACCACAATTTGGAACATGATATTTATGGCATGCCTTGTACCAAGTGTACAAAGGTACATTTGCATTTATTACGAAATCTAATGCTACGCTTGATACAATCTGAGCCATTGATCAAAATTTGTGGTGATTGCTTCGTAGTATTAAGTAACAGACCAGAATAATTAAAATTATTAATACTATAATATGGGGTATCAAAAAACCTGTTGATCAATTTACAATCAAATAAAGCACACATTAAAAACAATTAAAGTTTCTCTCCTATTTTTTTGGTTACAAGTAGGGCTGCACAAAAAGTTTGTAGTTCGTGATTCAATTTGAGTTTAATTTGGAAAAAATTCATAATTAATTCGGTTCAAACTTAGTTCGTTTTGAAACAAATTAAATCAATTCAACAGTAAATGTTTTGTGTATAAAAGATTTCTAGGAATAAATATGTCTATCATTCTTATTTGTTTAATCTAGTTTCCGATAAATAAAACAAATGTATGCGGTGCGATCATCAACCACATGTAAATACAGCTCATCGTTTTTTGTCTTCATATTCGACCAATATCATAATATTCATTAAATTTTGCGTTTGCATTTATTGTTGTTCACTACTACAAAATAAGTATTGTACACGGATATAAACAGGGGAGTTACATGAATTTTCTGTCATGTGAAACATGAAAGTATAGAAATCCCTGAATATTTACATACATATATTTATCCGTGTGCGATTATCGAGAGCTACACGGATTATTACATAAACAACCATGTACAAACACTTGCCAGCATTGCTCTCAAAATATTCGAGCTACACAGATAATTACGTAAACAGCCGTGTACGATTACTCTTTCTACATGGATATTTAGCTAAATGTCCGTGTACGATTACTATTTCTATACGGATATTTAACTAAATGTCCGTGTAGCTCTTTTATTTTTTTTAATGTTTAAATACCTTTCTATACGGACTTTAGTTAAATATCCGTGTAGACATAAAATTGTAATTATTGACCTTAAAATAGCTCTCCCCTTATAGTTTATATTTTTTAGTTTTATAGTTTCAGGTATCAGTTTGATAGTATTCATGACTTTTTTTTTCAATTTGTATTTTTGATGTTTTGGATGTTATATACATAGATTTGTTTTATAGTTTACATATGTTAGTTTTACAGTATTGAAATTTTATAATTTGTACGTTTTGTTTTTATAGTTTAAGATGATAGTTTTATAGTATTTATGTTTTACATGATATTTTTGTGTATTGAATAAATGAAGAAAAAAAATTTTAAAAATTAAATTTTGATTTGACAAATTTAATTTTGCATATTTATCAAGTGTTATTTGGAAATAATTGCTAATAACTGCAATTTCTGAAAGTACAGTAATTGGTCTCTCTGAAAGTACATTTTTTTTGTCTTATTGTGCAAGTTGCAAACGGTTATTAAGAAATTTGGGACTACTTTGTAGAGTCGCTGGTTGATATTTTATTAACTGAACTATTATATATGTGATATGTTGTTTAAATATATAGTATGAAAGAAGAATTTTATAGTATTCGCGCAAATTAAATGATAGCTCTTTTGTGTAATTACTTTACCATTTGGTTGTTTCATGGTCTGTTGGTTTTTGGGTTGATCAACACTGTCTGGTATCCTTACTGAAACGATGTTGTATTTTTTATTAACACCTATGATAATTAAATAATTGGAATATTGGTCATATAGGTACATCAATTTAACTGATGGTGTTACTACTAAAAAAACACTTTTAATTACTATATATATCTAATTTAATCGTTATAAGGAAATAATTATTTAATAACATACATAATCCCAACTCAACAATATCTAATTAAGGATCATTAACCATGTCAATTGAAATTTTTTTAACATAAAAGTTCATAATTAACCAAGAGAGTAATATATATATATAGGATTTGGCTAATATGCTATGGGTAGCTAAGAGGCCTCCCGTGCTACGGCTCAATATTTGACTTTTCAAAATCCTAACAGTCGATCCGAACCGTTCATCTTGTTCTCCATATTAATATGTGCTTGGAGACCAAGTTTTACATTTTTTGGAAATTTTTTACTATTTTTTTAGATTTATTGAATATCGCTGTTTTTTATGGTCCAGATTTGTCTGAAAAACAACCATTTTCAATAAATCTAAAAAAATAGTAAAAAATTTTCAAAAAATATAAAACTTGGTCTCCAAGCACATATTAATATGAAGAACAAGATGAACGGTTCGGATCGACCGTTAGAATTTTGAAAAGTCGAATATTGAGCCATAGTACGGGAGGCCTCTTAGCTACCCATAGCATCGTAGCCAAGTCCTATATATATATATATATATATATATGTAGAGAGAGAGAGAGAGAGAGAGAGAGAGAGAGATGGGCTATGGTGCATTGCAATGCATGGAGGGGTTTGTACATTGGACCATAAATCTAAAATTCAAAATCCAAATGACCGATCCAAACCGTTCATCTTGTTCTCCATATTAATATGTGCTTAGAGACCAAATTTTACATTTTTCTGAATTTTTTTAATATTTATGAAGTATTTTACAAAATTATTGATTTAACGATGGCTTAACAAAACAGTAAAATCAGCAGCCACCTTTAGATCAATAATTTTGTAAAATATTTAATAAATAGTAAAAAAAAATCAGAAAAATATAAAATTTGATCTCCAAGCATATTTTAATATAGAGATTGACTTGAACGGTTCAGATCGATGTTTTGAACTTTGAAAATTGAAAAACGAATTGGTAGCACCAAAGCTTAGGAACTACCACCTTGATCTTAGCCAGGCCCTCTCTCTCTCTCTCTCTCTATATATATATATATATATATATGAGATGAGCTACGGTGAGGTGCGAAGTAAAATGGGTTTCTACTTCACGTCGTATTTTAATTTTGAAAGTCCAAAAGACCGATTCGAACTGTTAGATGTTTAATCCATATTGAAATGTGCTCGGAGACCAAATTTTATATTTTTTGGAACTTTTTTACTATTTATTAAGCATTTTTTAAAATTGCTATTTTACTGTGAACAGTAAAAAATAGTAAAATTTTCTAGACCATCAGATTAGCGACTTTCAAAATTGCTTAATAAATAGTAAAAAATTTCAAAAAATTGTAAAATTTGGTCTTAAAGCACATTTCAATATGGAGAACAAGATGAATTGTTTGGATCGACGTTTTGAATTTTAAAATCGCAAAATATGAGCGTGAAGTAAAATAGTCGCTTTACTTCGCAACTCACCATAGCCCATCTCTCTCTCTCTCTACATATATATATATATATATATATATATATCCATTCTATTATTAAGCACGTTGGGTGTCCAATCTGCCAACGACAACGATTGAAAGTTGAAATTTCAGATTTAATCTCAGCCATTCAATTACATAATCTGTCTTTTTTGATTAAATGCATATGAATAATGTGTAAAAGTCTAAATTTAACTAAAAATATACTCGCCACACATACCGCCACATGATGCATTACAATTAAAATTAAATAAACTCTAAAATTTAGCAATAAAATATATTTCCTTATTTTTTCCTCTCCAATTTAGCGATATAATTATGTTTCCTTATTTCTTTCATTCCTTATTTCTCTTCTATGTTTCTATAGCTATGGCTGTGAAAAATCTAGAAATATTATCAATTTTGTTTCTATATATATAAGGATATTTGATAACAAGTTATTTGGCTTTTAACGATTTTTTTCTTTGTTTACTTGTTTTTCCTCTTCAAATATCTACATTCATCTCTTGCATCTTTTATTTGTATGAGAATACGTTGTCATATTCTTTTATTGTTAAATAATTATTTTTTATTAGTCTATTTTTCATGAAAATATGTTATTTTGTATGAAATTTTTTTTCTCTAATAATATATTCTGTTGCAACGCACGGGAATAATACTAGTATATATATATATATGGAGGCAAGCCCCTAATACAGTCATATATAATTCAATATATAGAAACAAATCACCAAAGGTTCAAAATAATAATAGATGGCAAACTAGGACATGCAAACGCCAATTCAAACACATTCCAATAGTGTAATACACTTTTGCTAACGGCTAATAACACCCAAAGACGATGGTGTTTCTATCTTAAGAGCCGAAAAACTATTATTCCCATCTGATCCTAATTTCCAACCGATCGCGTTCGAGCTTAATGCCATTGGTTCAAACCGATGGCATATGGGTACATATTTCCTATTGGGATTATAGGCAACGGTTTGGACTCCGATAGTGAATAGTAATTTCAACCGATAACAAAATATTTTTTTCTAGTAGCGTAAAAAACGAGTTGAACCAATACAAGTCGAGCAAGGTCAAATTGAACTCGCTAACGAAAAACCGAGCCATAATTGAGCAAGCTAATTACATTTTGTTTCCTGAACCGATCTTGAATGAGCAACGACTACGAGTTCCTTTTTTTAAGGCCTATGCTAGAACAGTGATATAAATAATCTATTGTAGGATTATAGATGCTAAACATGCGGAACAGCTAAAAAAATATACCATAATTTTGTAGCATCTATCGCGTAATAGTGAACAGTTAAAAAAACAGTGCTATGTCCATATTACATCGTTATAATACAATATAATACCATAATTTTTATAATTTACAAACACTATAGCGATACTATAACACCGCTAGCTCTAATGTGCTATTTTAAAACTTATTATTTAATAAACAATGAACTTACATAATAAAACACACACCACTGGATCCGGTGTCAATTAATTAATTTATTCCACCCACGTTTTAATTACCTGCCTAGTCGGTGTCGAACGTTATATTTATGCTTTAATTCTGTGGAGTGATTTCACTGGGCCCGGTACAATTCTTTAATTCTGAAATGCAAGTTGGATGTATAATTATAGCTAATTACGGGCCCTTGTACTAATTGAATATCTAGGTCGTTGTCACCCAAGATCATAGAATCTATTGTTATATATAAATAGGTATATGTTCTTTTCCATTATCATAATTATGAGAAATTAAATTTAGCCACCTGATAATCATACAGCGCCACAATGCAACCTTCATATTATCCAATCTTTCCATGAAAATGTGTGACAACAATGTATGCGAACGCAAAATATTTAATAAATATTATGAGATTAGTCGCATATGAAGACAAAAAACGATGAGGGATACTTGCATGTGGTTGATGATAGCACCGCATACGTTTGTTTTATTTATTAGAAACTAGATCAAACGAATAAGAATGATAGATAGTTTTATACCTAAAAGTCCATCTTTTATACACAAAACATTTATTGTAATGTTTTAATTGATTCTACAACCAAACAACTCAAACAACCCAATCAAACAACCAAAAGAACTAAAAACGTAGACTTCATTTGTGTTAGATCTCTTAATACACTATTCCTGTACATAGATCGATATCCCGATCTGTATTATACGAGAGATTCATACGCTTGTAAATCGATTGTAAAGTAGATAATTAGAGTTATAAATATTAAAAACTCTGATTTTGACCCATCGTGATTTTTCTCATAATTAATCATGATCTTGGATTACAACGACCTAGATATTCAATTAATAGATGGACCCGTATTAGCTATAATTAGACATCCAACTTGCATTTCAGAATTAAAGAATTGTACCGGGACCAGTGAAATCACTCCACAGAATTAAAGCACAAATATAACGTTAGAGACCGATTAGGTATCTGCAGGTAATTAAAACGTGGGTGGAATTAATTAATAAATAGACACCGGATCCAGTGGTGTCTGTTTTATTATGTAATTAAGTTCATTGTTTATTAAATAATAAATTTTTAAATAGCACGCTATAACAGTGTTATAATATCGTTATAGTGTTTTTGAATTATATTATAAAAATTATGATGTTATGTCGTGCTATTGCGACGTAATATGAGCATAGTATTATTTTTTTAGCTTTTTTGCTATTACAAGATAGATGCTACAAAGTGATGCTAAACATGCGGAACAGCATAATTATTGTAGGCTTATAGATTTAAAACATGCTGTGCTACATATATTAAATTAATTGGAGTTCAAAAGCTACAAAGTGAAGCATAATTATGAAAAATGCACTCTAATTTGTCTTTTTATAGTTCTAATGTTTTTAGAATTGTTGGGTTAGTGCTTGTGGGAAGGGGTATGCTTAAATCTAATAAACTATGTTTTAGTTAGTGTTTTTATTGTGTTTTTTCTTTTGTTTACCTACCACACATGCATGATTGCTAAGACTTATAATTTTTTCAATTTGTATTTTTGATGTTTTGGATGTTATATACATAGATTTGTTTTATAGTTTACATACGTCAGTTTTACAGTATTGAAATTTTATAATTTGTATGTTTTATTTTTATAGTTTAAGATGACAATTTATAGTATTTATATTTTACATGATATTTTTGTGTGTTAAATAAATGAATAAAAAAATTTAAAAAAAATTAAATTTTGCATATTTATCATGTGTTATTCGGAAATAATTGCCAATAACTTACACTAATTATAATTAACTGCCAATAACTGCAATTTTTGAAAGTATAGTAATTGTCCATCTGAAAGTATATTTTTTTTATCCTATTGTGCAAGTTGCAAACAGTTATTAACGAATTTGGGACTACTTTGTAGTGTCGCTGGTTGATATTTTATTAACTGAACTCATTATGTACAATTACTCGCTTCCATATTTATATTTGTCCGAAATTTTTATAAATACCCAAAAAAAATATAAAATTATGGAATCTACCCACTATTTAAATGAAATTCAAAAAATACCCATCCGGTTATCCAATAACCGGATTTGTGACAAATTTTTGGTCAATGGATTCTCGGACTCAAAACAATATATCTGGTTAACCATTCACCGGAAAGTTGTATTTTTTTTTAAAAACATATATTTTTTATTTTTTGTATTAAAATATTAGAAATGTTGAATATATTTCTTTAAAAATAGATGGAATACAATATAATTTGATTTATTTCAAAGACTGCAACAAATAATCCGGATTAATATTTTTTAGGCTGGATTTTTTGCAGCCGTATGAAAAATTAATATATTTCTTTATGTGTTATTGGAAAAAAATAAAAATGCTTAGATTCTGAGTTATCGATCCCGGTTCAAAAGTCAATTCTATGTAATCTAGAAAATATTGTGATCCTTCTAGGACATTTAATTTATAAAAAGTTGTACCTATTTTGAGAATTTTTTTGAATAACAATTATTAAATAACTTAAAGTTTTTTTTTCAAAAATATATACAACTTTTCATAAATTAAATGTCATAGAATGATCACAATATTTTCTAGATTACATAGAAGTGACTTTTGAACCGGGATCAATAACTCAGAATCTAAGCATTTTTTTTCCAATAACACATAAAGAAATATATTAATTTTTCTTACATCCGCAAAAAATCCAACTTGAAAAATATTGATCCGGGTTATTTGTTGTAGTCTTTCTAACAAATCAAATTATATTGTATTCCATCTATTTTTAAAGAAATATGTTCAACATTTCTAATATTTCAATACAAAAAATAAAAAAATAAAAAAATTTCGGTTTTAAAAAAATATATAACTTTAAAAAAAATAAAAAAAAATAAAACTTTCCAGTGAATGGTTAACCGAATATATTGTTTTGAGTCCGGAAATTCATTGACCGAAAATTTGTCACAAATCCGGTTATTGGATAACTGGATTGGGTATTTTTCGAATTTTATTCAAATAGTGGGTAGATTCCGTAATTTTATATTTTTTGGGTATTTATAAAAATTTCGGTATATTAGTAATAAGAACCATCCATTTTTGTTTTTTATGTAGGCACGAGTGTGGTCCCTTTGTAAAACCTATACAAACTATAATAAAGGATCTCTTTGAAAGCTTGCACGATAGGGATTAGGGGCAGGGGCGGACCCAGGATTTTTGTTGAGAGGGGGACAAAAAAATATCGAATCGGGTTTAAATATCTTATCGGATTTTAACCCACTAATTAATTGGGTACTCGATAAAAAAAATAATGTTTTGACTTATATTTTTCAATATTCTGATTTATAATTTATGATCCTATAACTTATAATTAATATTACTAGTCATAATTTAACAAATTTATATTGATTTTAACACTAAATTTAACCCGAATTACAAATCAAACATTCAGGGGGGAGGGGGACAATAATTTTTTTAGAGAGAAACAAAATCAATTGGTACCAATAAATTACCACTAAAACTCGAAATCCAGGAAAGGGCGGCTACCCACCCCTGTGCTACAGTAGATCCGCCCTTGATTAGGGGAGTTAACAAAATCCAGTTTTGCATGGTACGGCAACCCATGCTGCGCACAATAGAAAATATACTTAGAGAGATCACTTTTACATTTTCTATAGTTTTTGCAGCCCGCCCCTGTGCTACAATAGATCCACCCCTGATTAGAGGAGTTAACAAGACCCTAGTTTTGCATGGTCCGGCAGCCCATATTGCTGACAATTGAAAACATACTTAGAGAGATCACTTTTACATTTTCTATAGTTTTTGGTACATTTAAAATGCAAAAAAAAAAACGTAGAGAACTATTAATGGAATAGAAAGAAAGTGAGATTTCAGTATTTCAACGTGTTCCAAACGGAACAGCCAATTTCGTCCGAAATCTCAGTCATTTTATCGGAAACCACTAATCTTGCCTCCTTGGAACTCTATATAAATCCTACCAAAAATGAACTCAAACCCAAGCTCACTACTGGTTGGGTTGTGCTTGTGCTTGTGTAGTGTATCCTCATTGGTGCTCTATTTTCTCCTCTCATATCCATACATAGCCACATTGATTGAAAGAACAAAAACATATACAATTTCCTTTTTCTGAAAGTAAAAGAAAACTGAAAATGGCCACCTGTCGTGTTGGTTTTATGGCCACCTCTGCATGCCCTGTCCAGAGAGAGCGTCGCCTACGCGAACGCCGGGTCCGTCTAGTACCACCACGTGCAAGCACAAGTTCCAACGACAATGGTTGCACGAACAAATTTTCCATGGACCGGCGTGATGTGCTGCTTGGTCTTGGCGGTGCTGCCGCCACTGCTGTCACTGTCATGACTCCCGGGGGAATCGTCCTTCCAGCAATGGCTGCTCCATTGGCCCCACCAGAACTGTCAACATGCCACCCTGCCACCAAAGGCTCTCCCCCGGACATGACCCAATGTTGCCCGCCATACAGCCAGGCCCATATTGTTGACTATGACTTCCCACGCACACCTCTTCGTGTGAGGAGGCCGGCTCACGAGGTGAAGGACGATCCAGAGTACATGGCAAAATACACCGAGGCGGTGAGAAAAATGAAGGAGTTGCCGAGCGACGACCCGTGGAACTTCTACCAACAGGCACTCGTGCATTGCGCATACTGCAACGGTGCCTATTTTCAGAAAGGTTACCCCGATGTAACGCTTCAAGTGCACACCAGCTGGCACTTCCTGCCATGGCACCGGTACTACCTGCATTTCTTTGAGCGGATTCTCGGTAAGCTGATAAATGACGACACATTCGCGCTACCGTATTGGAACTTTGACGTGAAGGAGGGAATGACAATTCCAGAGATCTTCACGTCCGATCCAAACTCTCCCCTCTACAATGACAATAGGTATCTAATTATTAATGTTCTCCAATTTCTCATCTGGAGTTAGATGTTAAAAAAAAAAAGTTGGTTAATACCTTTTGAAATCAGCAAACAAGTTTGACTCACTCTTTAATTAAGTTAGCACTTGATTAAAGATTTAAGAGCTAACATTAATATTATTTTTAATTGATGAGCAGGAACAAAGATCACTACCACCCTGCAATTGTAGACTACAGATATGCATATAAATGCGCTACCCCACCTTGTGGGTCGAACAAAACGGGTGATGAACTGGTGCAAGCGAACATGAGTTACATGCGAAGCACTTTCAAGAACAGCCTGCAGTTGCCTGAGCTGTTCATGGGAGACCCACTGAGAGCCGGTGAGCCAGATTCATCGAAGGGCACCGGTGGACTCGAGAGCATCCACAATGCCGTCCACCAGTTTGTTGGGCCCGCAGATACTGAGTATCACACCGACATGGGTAATTTCGCAACAGCAGCGAGGGACTGCATGTTTTACAGCCTGCACGCTAATGTGGATCGCTTATGGCACCTCTACAGGAACTTCAGAGGTAATCGGGTCGATTTCGACGAGTCCGATTGGCTTGAATCGTCGTACATCTTCTATGATGAGAATCGTCGTGTCGTTAGTGTTAAGGTACAGATTGATACATACACAAAAATTTCTTTAAAAATTGCAGATCTGGCATTTGACTTTTGGTCAGGACCCTTTGGATATCCACTAAACAAATGATACTCTAATAATCTTATGTAAAATGTATTCAATATATATAGAGAGAGGGCTAACTTGCTTTGGAAATTAAAGAGAGTATTTTACTTCTTGTTCATATTTTTATTTTCAAAATTGAAATAGTTGATTTGAACCTTTCAACATGTTCTTCATATTGAAATATGTTTGGAAATCAAATTTTACATTTTTTGAAAATTTTTACTATTTTTTTAGAATTTTTGAAAATCATTACTTTGCTGAATTTTTTATTATTTTTTATTTAATGAAAAGTTCTGATTTTAAAAAATTATGAAAAAATAGTAACAAATTTCCAAACATAATGTAAAAAAATCATGTTATAGTAAGTTCAAATCGACTATTATAACTTTGAAAATAAAGAGATATAAATGTATAGTAAAATACTCTCTTTAATTCTCAAAACAAGTTAAACATCTCTCTCTATATATTATGATAATAGATTTACCAGCTCCGAATTAATTGATATATACCTAACATTTACATGAGATTTATTCAATTATCTTCTGATTTTATAATTGGCCATGCTATTTATTGCGTTCATGTATGTCTATCTAATCGATGCAATTAATGATATAGATCCAGTTAATGTTCAACTAACATATTATTTATACGTTATTAGGGAACCATGAAAATTGTAGTTAATATGTTCAACTAACATATTAACTACAAACTTTCAATGCGGGAGGTTTTTGATGCACATGAAAACTGTCCAAACCAATCAATTAAGGCATGCGAATCGGAAACTTCAAGCATTATTATTATTATTATTATTATTTTAATGTGAAAGTCGAAGATCTCCACCCGACATTATTTTTAAACCACCGTTATTACAAAAAAACAAATTATCTCTCATATAGATTTCCAACTAATGACCTTACCACATCAGAAGATAGGGGCAGATCCACTGTAGTACAGGGGGTTCAGCTGCCCCCTGTTGAATTTTCAAAAATAGTGTTAAAAATCTGTTTTTTGGATCTCTGCCCCTTCCTAAAATTCAAATTGTCCTCCTGTAACCCATTCTGAAATTTTAATAGACAGAACGGAGTCCATATAAACTCTGAGTGAAACAAATTAGCGGAGCCCAAATAGGCGCTGATCCCAAATAGCGAAAATTAATTGAACCAAAATGTTTTTATTTTTAAAAATTTTTTTTTTGAATTCAAAAGCAGAAGCTGCCAAGTTGAACCAAAATGTTGATTTCAAATTCCCTATAAATGTTGAATTGTTGATTTTTTTCAAATAATTTGGGATTTTTATTATATTGAATTGTATCCAATAAGCTATTGAGTTTGAACCCGATAAGCTATTTGCATCCGATTATTGCCCCGTCCTGACAAAAATCTTGCGTCCGCCCCTGTCAGAAGACATGTCTTTACCACTGCATCAAAATATAGTTCTTACTTTTAAGCATTATTAATTATTTGTAATACATAGGTCAAGGACTGTCTGAAGCCGGCAAAACTGGGGTTCACGTATGAGGAAGTGCCAATTACCTGGATGGGAAGCCTCAAGGTAAAGAAGGCCAAAGAGACGGAGCGCAAACAGGACTTGAAACTGGTAAGCATCAGCGAGTTTGGTACGCAGCCCCGTGAGCTCGGGACAAGCCCGTTGCGTGTCATGGTACCCCGCCCGAAGACAAACCGCAAGAAGGATGAAAAGGATGATCACGTTGAGGTGCTCCAAATCAAAGACATCCAGCTTGCATCACACGGTCCCGCCAGGTTCGACGTGTTTGTCGCTGCACCTTACGGTGATCATCTGGCAGGCCCCGATTTTGGTGAATTTGTCGGAAGTTTTGTCAAGCTGCCTCACAACTCAAAGAAGGAAGTACAGAACGAAGTGGCAAAGCACAAGGGAAGGAAGACGAACCTGAAGCTCGGTCTCACCGCACTGTTGGAGGATATTGAAGCAGAGCATGCCGAGAAGCTGGTTGTCACGATCGTGCCGGCTGGTGGCGATGTAACCATAGGTGACGTCGAGATCAAGCTGATTAAGGCTGATATCCCCAGGATATAATCTGTTTAATATCTATGTTTATCCAGTATAATCATGTTTAATGGATCATCATATCCATTATGATCATGTTCAATAAGATTTAAGTAAGAGTGTGTTCTTTTGTATTGGTCGCGGTTTTCTCAGTTTCTGTTCTAATTACTGTATGGGTGCTTTGTATTGTGGCCGTTAAATAAATTGCATATTTATTTTCTAGTGTTTAATATTATCTATGGCCTCAAGGAATCTTCTAGATATTATTGGCTTATTTGATTAAGATTTTACGAAATTTATATATAGATTTATATTTAATAAAACTTCGATGATTTACATACTAATTAATATTTATCGAAATAATAAGTTTCATATCGGATTTGAATTATATTAAAGAAACAGTACTACAAGAAAATTAGTCTCTGCTAGCGCTAACCAAGCCAGCATTACAAACAATGCCGACAAATGGCGTAGGTGGATTCGATTATGGAAGTAAACGCCGGCCTTGTTCTTGAAATTAAAAAAAAACACAATTTTTTTGGTGCCGCACACACCCTAAACCCCTACCTTTTTGCGAGCCCTAAACTGACCCATCACTCTCTGTCTCTCTCGCCCACATCTGCTGGCCACACTACCACAAAAAATATTTTTCCCATCACCTCTTTATCATCGGTTGTGTTTCTGCACAGATGGTGTACGTCACGAGTGACAGCACTGTAATTACGTTGAACTTTTTATCATTTATTATGAATAACAAACCGATGGCATTGATGGACCCCCTCCTGACCCAGCTCCCTCCTTTGCCATTGGTTGAATTTCACGAACTGTTAGTATTGGGCAATTCATCTACATCGGTTTGGCTAAACGGACGATGACACTGAGAGGATTACTTTACCATCTAGCTGTTTCATGATCCGTTGGTTTTTGAGTTGATCAACACTGTCCGGTATCCTTACTGAACCGATGTTGTATTTTTGATTGATCGCTATGATAATTAAACAATTGGAATATTGGTCATACAGGTACATCAATTTAACTAATGGTGTTACTACTACAAAAAACACATTTAATTACTATATATATCCAATTTAATCGTTATAAGGAAATAATTATTTAATAACATACATAATCACAACTCAATAATATCTAATTAAGGATCATTAACAATATATATATATATATATATATAGAGAGAGAGAGAGAGAGAGAGAGAGATAGGCTAATATGCATTCGAATGTATATGGTTCGAAGTGCTTACAGTCTAAATTTGAAATTTCAAAATCCAAACGGTCGATCCAAACCATTCATCTTGTTCTCCATATTAATATGTGCTTGGAGACCAAATTTTACATTTTTCTGAATTTTTTTACTATTTATTAAGTATTTTACAAAATCGTTGATCCAACGGTGGCTGCACAAAACAGTAAAACCGTTGGATCAGCGATTTTCAAAGTGGCTTAATAAATAGTAAAAAAATTTAGAAGAATGTAAAATTTGGCCTCCAAGCACATATTAACATGGAGAACCAGATGAACGGTTCGGATCGACCGTTTGGATTTTGAAATTTCAAATTTGGACCATAAGTACTTCGGACCATATACATTCGAATGCACATTAGCCTATCTCTCTCTCTCTCTCTCTCTCTCTCTCTATATATATATATATATATATATATATGAGTCAGGCTACGGTGAGTTGCGAAGTAAAGCGACTATTTTACTTCACACAAATATTTTGCGATTTTAAAGTTCAAAACGTCGATCCGAACCGCTTAACACGATCTTCATATTGAAATGTGCTTGGAGACCAAATTTTATATTTTTTTGGAATTTTTTTACTATTTATTAAGCCACTTTGAAAATTGCCAATCTAGTGGTCCATAAATTTTTACTGTTCACCTGAATTTTTCAGGTTTTCAAAGTGGCTTAATAAATAGTAAAAAATTTTCAAAAAATATAAAATTTAGTTTTCATGCATATTTTAATATAGATTAAACATCTAACGGTTGGATCAGCTATTTGAACTTTGAAAATGAAGATATTGCGTGAAGTAAAAATGTGTTTTACTTCGCAACTCACTGTAGCCCAACTCTCTCTCTCTCTCTCTCTATATATATATATATAGGCTGTGTCTAAATCGCTGCTAGTAGCAGTTCTGTCTAGGTGCTGCCAAGGCTATTTTTAGCCATGTGATGTCCAAACAATAAATCCAAACCGTTAGATGTTTAATCTATATTATAATCTACTTGGAGACCAAATTTTACATTTTTTGGAATTTTTTTACTATTTATTAAGCTGGTTTGAAAACAGCTGATTTCAATGCTGTAGAAAATTACTGAAATCAGTAGTTTTCAACCCAGCTTAATAAATAGTAAAAAAATTTCAAAAAATGTAAAATTTGGTCTCCAAGTAGATTATAATATAGATTAAACATATAACGGTTTGGATTTATTTTTTGGACATCACACAGCTAAAAATAGCCCGGCAGCACCTAGACAGAACTGTTGCCAGCAGCAATTTAGACAGACCCTCAAAATGATTGTTCCTGGAGCATGGAGCAATCAAGTTTTAAACCATCCGATCTGTTTTGTTGATTCATGCTTGATTAGATTAATCTGATACTCAAAATGTCATTGGAAAATGAAATGGACAGTCCAGTAACGTAAACCCCACCCAAACTTGACTCTATCTCTCTCTCTCTCTCGCTTCTCCTTTCTCTCATCCTAGGTGATTTCTAACCCTCACCTGGTGAAGCCCTCTCTCATGAATAATCCTTCAGGCGAACCCCAAATTAGAGATCCCTCTCTTTCACCAGGCAGACCCCCAAAATCTAGCCTGCTCTTTCCTGCGACTCCGCTCTCCCTCACCCCAATGAAACAGATTGGACGGTTTAAAACTTGATTGCTCCATACTCCAGGAACAATCGTTTGTTTATTAGCCTATCTCTCTCTCTCTATATATAGGAGGGTTCAAATGCCTCCATTTTTTAAAACTTTAATAACTCAAAATTTAGAACTTAAAAGTCAAAATAAAATCGTTAGATGTAATCTATGTTATTTTCTCTCTGTGTTCACAAAAAACTATCATATTTCAATTTTGTTTTTATGTGAATTAATAAGTTGAAAAATCAATGTCTAGAAATTATCAACATTAGTACGTTTTTTACAAGCTCTTGATGACAATCAAAATAAAATTGAAATATCATAATTTTTTATATGTGTATAGATAAAATGATGTAGATCATATATAACGGTTTTATTATGACCTTTAAGTTTTAAATTTTGAATTATTCAAGTTTTTAAAAATAGAGGCATGGTGGAGGCAGAAAAAATAGAGGCATTTGAACCCTCTTCACACACACACACACATATATATATATTTATATATGGAGGCAAGCCCCTAATGTAGGCATATATAATTAAATATATAAAAACAAATCACCAACAGTTCAAAATAATAACAGATGTCAAACTAGGACATGCAAATGCAAACACAAACACATCCAATGGTGTAATACACTTTTGCTAATGGCTAATGACACCCAGAGACAATGGTGTTTTTATCTTAACATCCGAAAAACTATTATTCTCATCTGTCCCTAATTTCCAACCGATTGTGTTGAATTTTGAGGAAAAGAAGAGAAATGATGAACAATTATTTTTTATTGATATGTTCTGTTTTTACAAGCTCTATACATCACTATTTATAGCCTAAAAATTCTACTAGCCGTTGGACTATTTCCAAAATTACAATGGCTGTAATCTATACTCTAATTGTGTCTTAATTACATACTAGCCGTTACTAAGATCAAAGCTAGGTACTGAAAAAGACTTAACAGCTATACAATTAGAGGCTAGCTTATATGTTGCCTAAAATGCCAATGATGAATAATCACTGAGGCATATTTTTATTCTTCAATACTTCCCCTCAAGTTGGGTTCAAATAAATTAATAGAGCCCAACTTGCTAAGTATGTTTAGATGGCTGGCCTTGTCAAGTGCCTTTGTGAAAATATCTGCCAGTGCTCTTTGCTTCTGACAAATGGTGTTTCTATTTCTCCAGACTGCACTTTTTCTCTGACAAAGTGACAGTCTACCTCTATAGGTTTTGCTTTCACATGAAAGACCGGATTGGATGCAATATGTCGTGCAGCTTGATTGTCACAGTACATTTGCATGGTTCTTTTGTGATCTATCTTCATATCATGGAGTAATTGTTTAATCTAGATGAGCTCACTTGCTGTGGATGCCATAGCTCGATATTCTGCTTCCGCACTTGATCTTGCCACAACATTTTGCTTCTTACTCCTCCAAGTGACCAAGTTGCCACCTACAAAAGTACAAAAATCAGTGGTTGATTTTTTGTCACAGCTATCGGCCCAATCTGCATCAGAATAACCAACCACATCATTAGAATTATTATTTTTTATCCAAATTCCTTGACCTGGAGTGCATTTAAGATATCTCAGTATTCTATCAATTGCACTCAAATGACTGGTGCGTGGGGCATGCATGAATTGACTTATAACACTAACTGCAAAGGCAATGTCAGGTCTAGTAACAGTAAGGTAAATTAACTTACTTACCGACCTTTGATATTGTCCTATATCAGATAGTGGTTCACCATTCTCAATTCCAAGTTTAATATTTGTCTTTATTGGGGTATTGGTTGGTTTAGCTCCCAATTTACCAGTTTCTTTTAACATGTCAATGACATATTTTCTTTGGCATAAAAATAAACTTTTCCTTGAGTGAGCTATTTCTATTTCTAGAAAATATGAAAGATTCCCAAGGTCCTTAATATCAAATTCCTCCTTCAAATATTGTTTAACCTTTTTTTATTTCATCATTATTATTTCCAGTGATGATAATATCATCTACATAGACAAGAATAATAGTGGTGCAATTTTGCGAATGTTTGACAAACATAGAGGAATCATCATTGCTTTTATTAAAATTGATTTTTAAAAGAGAAAAGCTTAGCTTGGCATACCATGCTCTTGGAGATTGTTTTAGCCCATAGATTGTCTTTTTTAACTTACATGCCAGTGTTGGATTTGATGCATTCTTATGTCCTGGAGGAAGAGTCATGTATACCTCTTCTTCCAACGTTCCTTGAAGAAATGCATTTTTTACGTCCATTTGGAACAAATTCCATCCTAAGTTGGTGGCTACTGATAGTAAAATTCTAATGGTATTCATTTTTGCTACTGGTGCAAAAGTTTCTTGGTAGTCAATACCATAAGTTTGGGTGAATCCTTTGGCCATTAACCTAGCTTTGTACCTTTCAACTGTACTGTTACTATTGTATTTGATTTTGTATACCCATTTGCAACCTACAGTCTTTTTATTTTTTGGTAGATGAATAATATCCCATGTATTATTTTTTTCTAACGCTTGAAGTTCTTCTTTCATAGCCTTAACCCAAACTGGACTTTGGTTGGCTTCGTTAAAATTGGTTGGTTCGGTTTAATTGTTAATACTACCCAAGTAGGCTCAGTATGTAGGAGATACCTTATCATAAGAAATAAATTCTTGAATTGGATACATCACCTGATGGGATACATAATCCCTTAGTTTGATAGGAGGCTGAGTTTGTCTTATTGACCTTCTCAAGCTATTTTCTTCTTGAGTTGCTTCTTCGCTTGAGTCAATTTCAATCTCTTCTTGAGATGCTTCTTCACTTGACTCAGTTTCTTTATTTTCTTCCCTTGAAGGGATTGCACTTGTTTCACTAGTGTGATCTCCTTCAACCTGTTCTTGATTTATTTCTTCAGGAAATATAAAATTATTTGGAGATAATTGTATTGGTTGACCTTGTGCATTTTCTTGTTCATTTGTTTGATAATATGGTTCATTTTCAAAGAATGACACATCTCGTGAAATATAAAGCTTATCATTTTTTGGGTCATAACACTTATATCCTTTCTTTTCTGAGGAGTATCCCAAAAAAATTGCTTTAATCGAATTTTTATCTAACTTGTCTTGTCTTTTTATATGTACAAAACATGTACACCCAAATATTCTTATATGGTCAAGATCAATTTTCCTACCTTTAAGAATTTCTAAAGGACTCATATTTTTAAGTCTAACACTTGGTAATCTATTTATAAGATAAGTTGCTATTAGCACTGCGTCTGACCAATAAATTTTTGGAACATTAGATTGAAAAAGAAGTGATCTCATAACTTCAAGTAAATGCCTATTTTTTCTTTCTGATACACCATTTTGTTCGGGTGTATTAATGCATGTGGTTTGATGTAAAATTCATTTTTGTTTAAAAAATTCTAAGAAATTTTTTTTTATATATTCTGTCCCATTATTAGAGCTAAAAATTTTAATTTTCACATTATATTGATTTTCAATGAGATTGTAAAATTCTTGAAAGTATGAAAAAACTTCATGTTTTCCTTTCAAAAGATAAACCCAAGTTGTACGAGAAAAATCATCAATAAATGTAACAAAATATCTAAACTGATTATAAGAATTAATAGGGGCTGGTCCCCAAACATTAGAGTGAATTAAATCAAAATATTTTTTTGACATACTTGTGGACAAAGAAAATGGTAACCTAGTTTGTTTCGAAAACTTACACACATCACAATTTTTGGAATCTAAATTATAACAAAAAAGTTTATTTAAAACTTGATCAGATGGATGACCAAATTGCTGGTGTAGCAATTTGTCACGATTTATTGAATTTGATGACACAAGACATTTATTGTTGTTTTCTTCAAGGTAATAAAGACTATTTTTTAAACATCCTTCACCAATCGTATTACCCGATTGTCAATCCTAAATGGTTACTTTATTTGGTGAGAAAGTGACATTGCAATTCAATTCTTGGGTTATTTTACTAATCGATAATAAGTTTGAGTTAAAATCTGGTAAATACAAAATATCATTCACATTTTTTGTGAAAAAATTGGTTGTACCAACACCTTGAATTTGAACATTGTTTCCATTTGCAACAGTTACATATTGAGGATTTTTAATTTGTGTGATATTTTCTAATTTATTTTTGTCCCATGTCATATAATCAGTGGCACCTGAATCAATAATCCATTTACTTGTGTTGTGACATATATTTGCAGATTAAGAATTATTGTTAATTTTGCAAGAATTAAAAGTAGTAAAAGTAGATTTACAGTGTACAAAACCTGAAGTTTGCTGCTGTAACAAACTGTTTAGTTGAGTTAATAACTGTGTCAACTGCGCTGTCTGAGCCACAGAGAATCCAGGGAGATTTGATGAGTTATTTGGTTGAGCCGAATTGGATGAATTATTTGGTTGAGCCGACTCAGTCCCAGATCCAACCCCTTCATCCCCTTTCGTTATTTTACTCAACACATGAAACCCTTTCCTCCTCCTTGCGCCGCCCCAATTATCTCCTCGTTCTCCTTTGGTCCGAGCCGGCCGGAGATGGGGGTGGAGTACCCAGCAGTCGTCTCGGTTGTGCGTCGCATACTTGCAGTGATCGCACCAGTCGGCCGTTGTGATTCCCCCCGTCCTTGCCGCGCCTCTAGGGTTAGGGATTGAGTGTTGTGTGTTGAAAACTCGATTGTTCTCGGAGTTCTCTGATTGTTGTGAATTCATGAGGGCTCGCCTAGACTTCTCTTGTTGGTTGCTGGTACAGGTTTTGCACTATGTTTCCTTTTGAATGCTGACTGTTGGTTACTGGTAAAGGTTAGGTGCTGCCTTTTATTTTATTTTTTGGTTTTTGTGAAAGAAACTGGTAAGAACAGAAATTTTCTGGTATAATTTTGGTTGCTGCCTTTTTCTGGTGTTTTGTGTGAAAGAAATTGATAAGAACAGATATTGTGGTAAGGAATTTGGGATAAAATTGGTTGTTGCTCGATGAAGAGAATTAAAAAGCACGAGTGGCTCGTCAAGTAATTCGCTGAGGATATCGTTGCTCAATTCTGAGAGCCTTGTGGGTTTTCTGATGTTGCTTGCAGTTCTCTGTTCAGATCTGAACCAATTTTGGCTTTTGATGGTGCTGCAGTTCTCGTTAGCTACAGTCTGGTCGTTGATTTGCGGAATTGAGTGAGGATTTTACTCCTGCTCTGATATTATGTTGAATTTTGAGGAAAAGAAGAGAAATGATGAACAATTATTTTTTATTGATATGTTCTGTTTTTACAAGCTCTATACATCACTATTTATAGCCTAAAAATTCTACTAGCCGTTGGACTATTTTCAAAATTACAATGGCTGTAATCTATACTCTAATTGTGTCTTAATTACATACTAGCCGTTACTAAGATCAAGCTAGGTACTGAAAAAGGCTTAACAGCTATACAATTAGAGGCTAGCTTATATGTTGCCTAAAATGCCAATGATGAATAATCAGTGAGGCATATCTTTATTGTTCAATAGATTGTGTTCGAGCTTAACGCCATCGGTTCAAACCGATGGCATATGAGTACATATTTCCTATTGGGATGATAGGCAACGGTTTGGACCCCGATGGTGAATAGTAATTTCAACTCATAGCAAAGTGTTTTTCTCTAATAGCGTAAGAAACAAGTTGAACCAACATAAGTCGAGCAAGGACAAATTGAACACGCTAACGAAAAACCGAGCCATAATTGAGCAAGCTAATTACATTTTGATTCTTGAACTGATCTTGAATGAGCAACGACTACGAGTTCTTTTTTTAAGGCCTATGCTAGAACAGTGATATAAAAAATCTATTGTAGGATTATAGATGCTAAATATGCGGAACAGCTAAAAAAATTACCATAATTATGTAGCATCTATCGTGTAATAGCGAACAGCTAAAAAAACAGTGTTATGTTCATATTACGTTGCTATAACACAACATAATACCATAATTTTTATAATTCAAAAACACTATAGCGATATTATAACACCGCTAACTATAACGTGCTATTTAAAAATTTATTATTTAATAAACAATGAACTTACATAATAAAACAGACACCACTGGATCCGGTGTCAATTAATTAATTGATTCCACCCACGTTTTAATTACCTGCCTAGTCGGTGACGAACGTTATATTTATGCTTTAATTCTGTGGAGTGATTTCACTGGGCCCGGTACAATTCTTTAATTCTGAAATGCAAGTTGGATGTATAATTATAGCTAATTACGGGCCCTTGTACTAATTGAATATCTAGGTCGTTGTCACCCAAGATCATAGAATCTATTGTTATATATAAATAGGTATATGTTCCTTTCCATTACGATAATTATGAGAAATTAAATTTAGCCACCTGATACTCATACAGCGCCACAATGCAACCTTCATATTATCCAATCTTTCCATGAAAATGTGTGACAACAATGTATGCGAACGCAAAATATTTAATAAATATTATGAGATTAGTCGCATATGAAGACAAAAAACGATGAGGGATACTTGCATGTGATTAATGATAGCACCGCATACGTTTGTTTTATTTATTAGAAACTAGATCAAACGAGTAAGAATGATAGATAGTTTTATACCTAAAAGTCCATCTTTTATACACAAAACATTTATTGTACTGTTTTAATCAATTCTACAACCAAACAACTCAAACAACCCAATCAAACAACCAAAAGAACTAAAAACGTAGACTTCATTAGTGTTAGATCTCTTAATACACTATCCCTGTACATGGATCGATATCCCGATCTGTATTATACGAGAGATTCATACGCTTGTAAATCGATTGTAAAGTAGACAATTAGAGTTATAAATATTAAAAACTCTGATTTTAACCCATCGTGATTTTTCTCATAATCATGATCTTGGATTACAACGACCTAGATATTCAATTAATACATGGACCCGTATTAGCTATAATTATACTTCCAACTTGCATTTCAGGATTAAAGAATTGTACCGGGACCAGTGAAATCACTCCACAGAATTAAAGCATAAATATAACGTTAGACACCGACTAGGTACCTGCAGGTAATTAAAACGTGGGTGGAATTAATTAATAAATTGATACCGGATCCAGTGGTGTCTGTTTTATTATGTAAGTTCATTGTTTATTAAATAATAGGCTTTTAAATAGTATGCTATAGTAGTGTTATAATATTGCTATAGTGTTTTGAATTATAAAAATTATGATGTTATGTTGTGCTATTGCGACGTAATATGGGTATAGTATTATTTTTTTAGCTGTACTGCTATTACACGGTAGGCGCTACAAAAGTAATGTTGAACATGCGGAACAACATAATTATTGTAGGCTTATCGATTTAAAACATGCTGCTACATATATTAAATTAATTGGAGTTCAAAAGCTACAAAGTGAAGCATAATTATGAAAAATGCACTCTAATTTGTCTTTATATACTTCTAATGTTCTTAGAATTGTTGGGTTAGTGGTTGTGGGAAGGGGTAGGCTTAAATCTAATAAACTATGTTTTAGTTAGTGTTTTTATTGTGTTTTTTTCTTTTGTTTACCTACCACACATGCATGATTGCTAAGACTTATAATTTTTTCATTAATTTCTCTAGCTGAGATGGCTATCTAATTAGGAAGGCTCGGCGAATGAATAATAATTATTTCTCCATAAGATACTCTTTTCGATCCAAAATAATTGATCTACATTCATCTCAATTATACTGAATTAAAATCACGTCCCTCTCATTCCGAAAGGATAAAATGATAATTACTATTTAATTCTTTAACAAATATTAATGATTTTATATAATGGAATTTTATACGGGTTTATATAATAAAATAAAGAGAAATTTATTTATATACCCATCATAACTTAATGATTTAGATATTTTCCCATCAAAATTTTAAATTTAGTTATTTCTCCATCTAAACTTACTCATTTTATTAATAAGCCCATTTCTACATCTAATCACTTAAAAATATAATTTATTATTAATTTAAATTTAAATGGACAGTTTTACCCCATCTAATTCTTCCTTCTCTCCTTCCCGCTACTCTCTCTTTCCCTTTGTTTAATGCCAAATTCGATCATGTGACGTAATTACAAAGCAATTTGAAATGCGAAAGGAAATTCATATTTTGCGCTTGTGTTCTCGAGGTTCAGAAGAGAAGAAGTTTCAATTATTATTTTTTATATTTTGAGAAATATGGTCAGAACTCAGAAGGAAAAAAGTTTCAATTATTGAATGCACTATTCTAATTTATATCAGTTTAATGTAATAATATATGTTATTCGTTTACTTCAGTTTTAATGAATTAGAGTCTACCGTCTACGAGCTTGGAGACAAAAAAGGCACAGTTCACATATACAAGCTTTGCTTGTTGAGAGTCCTCCAATTCTAAATTAAAATTTTCAAAATTCATCCATAATTCATCCCAAACGGTGGTTTGGAGACAAAACGGCACAGTCAGACTATGAAAATTTTCAGTCTCCCCAACCTTTCTTAAAACGGGTAACTAGGGATTAAAAACAGAAAAAAAAAAAAAAATAAAATATGTGTCACATGGGGGTATATATAAGAAGACGAAGGAAATGTGAATGCCAATTTGTCTAAACGCAGTACATATGAAACAAATTAACAATAGCTGACATTTGGTATTTGATAATTCAAACAAAATAATGGAGATTGGTTCAAAACAACAATATTCGGAGTTCAGACAGTGCACACACGATAAATGCAAAACCAAAATTGACGTAGAATTCAATTAGCCTTACTATTTTTGATTTAGATGGGCTAATTTTGGGCCAGCAAGCAGGACAGTGACCCGGATTTGGAAATGGTCTAATTTTGGGCTCGCTTGCCTTTGACATAATTATCATGATTTTACATGGGTGATACTATAATGGCATTTTGTCAAGAATTTTGGAGAGAAGGTATTTTGTTTTATTTTTTCCGAAGATTAATTTGTTAAATTCTCCAATATTTGACTGTATACTTTGAATTTCAATATTGTTTTTTCTCTTTGGATTCGCTCAGGTATCTGATCGCCTAAAATTAGATTTGTTTGTTATGCTTCAGTATGAATCTCAAAGCCATACGTGAATGTAAATTGCCCCGAATTTTTTATCCGGTTCGGGTGGGAGCTAACCTGGATCCGGACTCGATTTTCTTCAGTTAATTGTTTGCATGAGAGGATGTTAAGTCTTCAAAAAAGGGAGGGGGAGAAAAATAACACTGGATTTTTGGACTTTGCTGTCAATATTTGCAACTTTCATATTCAGGAGATAAACAGTAAGGCCCTGATGTTATATCCATGATTCTGAATCGGCCAGATTTTTGACCGTGGAATTGGAATCGGATGAATCGGTCGAAATCAGAAGTTCGGATCGGTAACTCGGGTTTTTTTGGCAGAAACTTGTTTTGTAGCCAAAAAGTAGAAAAAAAATTGATAAAAATAATTTGCATGCTTTTTAACACCATGAAGAACAATGGCAACGGGTCATAGCTGTCAGATTCTCGTTAAGATTCACATGAACTTGATATGCACGAATCTTGAACCAATATGTACTAATCTAACACGATTTTTTGGAATGATGATCGAAATATATCAAATTTCATTTTTTGTGAAACAAGAAATAATGAAGAAAGATTATAGACATCATTATCAAAAGGTTTAACTCACATTGAAATTTCTTAAAAAAATCTTTTTTTGTATTAAAAAATAGGAAAAAAATTGTACAAAGTATTGTTAAGGTCATTTGTTCACCCCTAAAAAAAAGAAAATAGAGAGTATATAGAAAATAAAAGAAACCAACAAAGAAAAAGGAAATAGTTAAAAAAAAATATCAGAAAACAATGAAGAAATGGACGTGACCATTAACAAATGAAATGGAGAGGATAAAAGGAGAAAAAAGTTTGAATTAGATCGAACCTGGCAGAGAAAAGGAAAGGAAAAAGAGGAGGCTAAGAGCAGTTCACATTTTTAAGAGTTGTGGCCCATCTAACAGACTCATGTTTCTCTGCGAACCGCGACCATGCAAGGTGAATCACAACACTGTTTTCCTCTCTCCCATTTAATCCGACAAATGGAGCCCACCCTAATAAGCCAATCAACGCCTGCGTACTTCTTAGCTTCTCACATCTGTTAAAGGGGTCCCATGGTTCATCCTAGCGGTGTACATGCACCATGCCCATTTGCGACTGAAGACCCTTTCTTCTTTATCAGAAAACCATTTGAAAATCAGAAAAAATCGGAGAAATTTAGATCCAAATTCACCAAGAATCAAGTAGGTGGGAATCGGTCCAGGTAGAAGAGAATCGGCTCAACTCGAACTAAAACTCGGTTGACTCGGACCAAAAATCGGATAACTCGGCCGAGTCAAGCACTGTCCATCCGAGTTTTACTGAAAAACTCGCATAGGCGCGAGACTTGGGTAAAATTCGGTCCGGTCTCTTCGATTCTGAGTTGACTCATAATCGACCAATTTTCGGAACCATGGTTATATCAGAATCCAATTCTTTAATGTTAATACTGTAAGACGCTTTTTTGGGCCGCTTCTTAACGGAAAACAAATCCAAATTTGAATTCCGTCTCTTATTTCATTCAATCTCCAATTAATTACCATGATTTGTTTGTGGTGGATAATTAATGGTTTTTTTATTATTACCATGATTTGTGTTGTTATTTTTTTGGTCTAATGAAAAATGATGAAATTGATTATAAAAAAGAAGAAGTTACCTTATCTTGCCAGGAAGGAAATTATATTTACCTAAGATGCAATAAGTTTTAATCAATTTAATGTTATGATTTTGTTCCCAATTATATTTGTCCATTGTGTATTGGTTGTGTTTTTATTAGGTTACTGATATATGTTAAATTTTAGGCTGAACTGAAAAACTAAAGTGACTAAGATAATATCTTTTGTTATAGGTAGGTATTTACAATTCGATGAATTAACAATATTTGTATTTATAAAAATATCTGATTCAAATGAAAAATAAACCCGCAGTCCATTTTGAACATTAATTGAAGAAGCTTTTCGGTACAATACATAAATTAGAGTTTATAAATAATTTATTAATAAAGAACTTGAATTCATAATTTCTAAAATTAAAAACTCTTATAATATTACCTCATATTAAAAATTCTAATATCAGATCAATTTGGTTGGAAATGAAATTAAAACAACCATTCATTTATTATTCGTGCCAAATGCGCGTCGGACGTTACGGATTCACTGTGCATTAACTCGAGATAATACAAATTCGGGTTGGTAGTGGTCTCTCATTTTGATTTGACCGTTGTCGTGGGACCCACTTCAGAGCTTGTTTTACTGCTCAAAATTCAAGTTATATATTATTTTTCTTTCTCATCGCAGCCTCGTTTCCCACGCACCGCACCACCAAAAAAGCAGATCTTTAAGAGGGCATCAGACCATTCTTGATTATTTTTCAATTTGAACCTTTCAAAATTGATCAAAAGACTTCAATTATCTTTTTGTTTTATATCAATATAATCAATTAAAACGAATTAAAACGAATTCGATGGATAAGAAAGATATGAGAAAATGAAAAAAAAACACTGAAGTTGGAATTGGTTCGGATAAGAAAGGACCATTGAAATAGTCCCACAACTGAAACTGAATAAAATTTGGGGTGTATGTATATAAGCTGTGAAGCGATCATTAAAATTGAGAGTGGATGGTGTTGAAGTTGCCGCACAGTTGCGGTCCGCATACGTTCACTACAACAGATTGGTTTTTCTGCGACCGGCGCAATTTCCTGTCGCAGATAGTCAATTTCCTTCCTTAAAAAAATGCAGGAAAAATCAGAGGCGACGACGCACGTTCTGCGATCGGATCTGCGACCGGTGCCTTTACCAGTCACAGAAAGTGTTGGTAAAAAAAAAATCACAAGTTTAATTTCTCCGCGCCAGAACGCAACCCTAGCCGTGCGCCTCTCTTTCTCTCTCGCTCTTGCCACCGGGAATTGTCGAAGGTTGAAGGCATTTCCGAACTGACTCTCCATCTCCGAACTGATTATCTTCTCCTCTCTAACTCTCCATCTCATCGCTGAAGGTTGAAGGCAAAGGCAGACTCTCTCTCTCTCTGTCCTCTCCGCTGGCTCAAAAGATCGGTTAGGTTTCAAATTTAGCTTTAAATTCTGATTTGAGTTTTGGTATCCATTTAATTAGCCATTTTAAGTACTGAACTGTTAATCAATTTGGTTCATTCTGATTGGGGTTGGGCAAGCTTAGGTGAGCTTGCTGGGTTCTTGGTAGCGGATCCTTTTACAGATCCTTTTAGGAAAATTTGGTTCTCTTGTTCCTTTGAGATCTGAAATTGTGAGGAATTTTGCCTCATGTGTATTCAATTTGGTAAATTAAATATGATGCGAAGTTTGTAAAAGGAAAAATAAACCTCAATTTTTTGATTTACGGTTTTGGATACCTATCACTTCAGATTTATTCTGATTTGGCATTAAGCAAAGTCTTAGACTCTGTGCTAATTGTAATGAGATGCAAACTAATTAAGATTTTTTATTTTTGGGTTCTTTAGTTGGGATAGTATTTGAACTTGATAGTATTAATTTATTTTGGTAACACATGCATGTTTTCTTGTTTAGATTGGTGATCGATTTGAGGCACGTGAGCGCATTAAGTATACTAGAGACCAGCCAATCTAGTTGCGTGAGGTATAATCTAATATATGTAGTTAACCAAATTTTTAATTAGGAGTTAACCAAATTCTGCCATTTGGAACCATTTGGAAATAATTCTGATTTTAGATGTGTAGTTTCTGAATTTTTAACCAAATATGACATGTGTAGTTTCTGAATTTTTAACATTTTAGATGTGTAGTTTCTGAGCACCTACATTCAAATTGGGAATTAGCATTGCTAACATTGCCGACTTTGCCATCTCATATTTTTTACTCATTTATATCTGAATTCTAGAGTGTTTATAGCATTTAGAATGTTTATTATTCTTCTTCTTTATTCTTTTGAATGTTAATAAGAAAATTGTGGATTCCTTTAGCACCTGATTCGGACTAAGTACAAGTAAGAGAGAGATGAAATATGAGATTTCAAATGTTCATTCATTATTCTTTTGTAATTATTTACATGTACAGACCTTGTGTAGATCTTGTATGTATAATTATCTAAAATACCCTTTTACAACTTCACAGGGAGGTTCAGGCTTGCAGTCGGCCTCGATTCCCTCTCCTCAGGATGACGAGGATTATGACGAGGATGATAGCGACGATGGTACCGTTTAGTTTAGTTATCTATATGTTGTTCAGATGTTGTCTTGATATTTAGATTATCTGTTTATGGTACTAGATTAGATTATCTGTTTATGTTATGCGAGACATTTAGATCAATATATTACTTGACATTTCGATGTTTATGTTTGATCGATATATTATTAGTTTTTCGATATTTATGTTTATATCTGTTTTTTATGTACGATGTTTTGTATATATTAATGTTTATGTTGTATGTTGGTACGTGTCGTATCAATTATTAAATGGTGCAAATTTAAATAATAAAAAAATTCTAAAAAACTGACAGAACACTTTCTGCAACCAGTTTTAATTTTTTGCGACCGTTACTTTGGTTGCTGAAACTACTTCCTGATGTCAGCAAAAACAAATAGCGACTAAAACAATTTGATCGTAGAAAAAATATCAGCGACCGGCTGACGTCATTCAGCGACCGTTTACGTCAGCAGAAGAGCATCTGCGACAGTGCTTTTTGTGACCGGCCTATTAGCGACCGGAATAAGCTATTAGCAACCGGTTTATTTTCTGCAACCGGCGTGGGAACTTTCTGCGACCGGAATTCCGGTCGCAGAAAGTAATTTCTGCTGTAGTGGTTCCATCTTCTTCCTACAATAAATAACATTTTAATTTATTTTGTTGTTTTTCCTTGCCTTCCGGAAATCGATTAGCAACATGTCCTGACTTTGTCTAACAATAAATAGCATTTTCTATTATAACAAACGCACACATCTCAAACATTGTACAAAATATGTATAAGAAGACAACTGTTTGACAACTTCACCTGTCAAATATGTATAAGAAGACAGCTGTTTAACACTATTTTGTTCGAAGAACTATCGCCAAAGCCTATATTAAATAGTGATAGAGGTTTACAGTCAGGATTGATTGTGATCTTTTGATAGCCAAATTATGATAGGTAGGCTTGAACAAACCTCACCTTAATTTTTTTAGGTTTATTGAGTGGAATTCTCATTTTTAATGCGTTTCAAATGAATCAAACATTAACATATTGTACAGAATTAATATAATAATTGCTTTATAAAAGTTATCATCATCAAATCTCACTCAAGTTCATGGGGAGGTCAAGAATGGTTCTTTGGAGCTTAATTCTTCTGCTAATATCCACAGTTATAATTCCAGTCCATACCCAGCTTGATTCTCAGGGTAATTTCCTCTATGCAAGTTTACTGTAACAGATCTGCTCTCCTCTCTCTCTCTCTTGTGTAGGATATGATTTTGTTGCCTAGGACATCGTTCGTTTCATTAAAGTAAAACGTGTTATACATCGTACTTTTCCATGTTTAAGCTTAATTGTAAATTTACCTAAGAAAGAATTTTTGGTGACTTAATTTCTTCTTACAGGTTTTCTGAGCATTGACTGTGGGATTTCCCCAAATTTTAGCTACATAGACACCCTGTCAAATTTAAGTTATGTCTCCGATGAGCAATTCATCGACACAGGAGTCAACATCCAAATCCCTCCATCAAATGGATTACCTAGAGCATTTGAAACTGTTAGAAGCTTTCCAACTGGAATTCGAAACTGCTACACCTTAAGATCGTTGACAGTAAGCTCTAAGTATCTTATAAGGGCAACATTCAATTATGCAAATTATGATAAATTAAATAAGCCCCCTATTTTTGATATTTATTTGGGAGTCAACTTTTGGGATACAGTAAATTCAAGTTCTCCTTTCTATCCTGAGATTATTGTGAACACTACTGCCGATTACTTGCATGTTTGTTTGGTTAATAAGAATCTTGGAAATCCTTTTATATGTTCGTTACACTTGAGGCAACTGAATTCAAAAACTTATCAAGAAGCACATGCAACTCAATCGTTGATTTTGGTGCGGAGAGCAAATTTAGGAGGAAGCAAAAAATTTCCGTTTATAAGGTCCGTGTACAAAGATCTATTTCTTACTTGATCTTGTTCTATTTCCACAATTTATGTAATCATTTTGTCTAACTACTTGTTCTCTTGACTGACCATTCGATGGCACAGGACATTGTTCAATGAAAACAGTACTATAATATGAATACTCTTTTGTTTTCCTTCATTTTTTTTTTGCACCAATAATAGGTACCCTGAAGATAAGTATGACCGGTGGTGGTTCACCGAGACCTTGAAGGGAACAACAGAGATCTCAACAAACTCCACCATACAATCTGACAATGACTTTGAGATCCCTTCTATTGTGAAGCAGACTGCTGCCACCACTAACACTACCGAAGAACCCCTTAACCTCAATTGGATTACCGATGGAATATCCAACAAGTATTATTTAATTTTTCACTTCTATGAGATCCAGACATCATTGACTGGTCCAAGGGAGTTTGATATACTTATCAATGGAAATAAGCCATTCAATAAATCAACTATCTTGCAGACTTGGAACTCAAGCACTATGTTGCTGTCAAGTTTTACTAATTATAATGTTTCCCTCGTGGCTACTTCAAACTCAACTCTTCCACCTCTGTTGAATGGATATGAACTGTATAAAATTGCATCCATTGGGGTACCTACTTGTGGTGCTGATGGTAACTTTCTTGACCAAAACTTGAAAAGCTACTCATAAATATTTAGCCTTATTAAACCTCAAGGATTATAGTTTACAAGGTAGCTATGCCGTTTTTACTTGCAGTCGCAGCCATTAATAGTATCAAGCATGATCATCAAATAAAAAAAGGGTGGAGTGGTGATCCTTGTCTTCCAAAAGTATTCATATGGACAGGGGTTGGCTGCACCTCCAACTCCAATATAACAAGGATCACAGCGTTGTCAGTTATTTATTCTCTGTCATTATCATAATACATGACTTAAGTGTGAATTATATTCTTTCATATTTTGTTTTGGAATTATGTGGACCTGAGAGAATTATGGCCAATTACTGAACTATTTCCATCTTCTTCTTTTTTTCTTTTTTCAGAAACTTATCATCTAGTGGATTGACAGGTCAATTGAGTCTATATTTTGCAAATCTAAGTGCCCTTCTGTCATTGTAAGTTCCTTCAACCTCAGATCATGTACTACTAAGTTTTTCGAATAAACATTCTTTTTAGTAATAATAATTAGAGAAGTTTAGAATACAATACAAGTGGAAGATATAATCAAATAAAATGCAAAATTTTTTACATATATTATTGCCATTATCCGGCATACATATTAATTAACTTCACTATCATGATTTTATCACATTTATTCGTAACCATTGCTTGCTTACTTTTTCAGGGACTTATCTAGCAATAATTTATCTGGATCTCTTCCTAGTTCTCTAGACCAATTAACAGTTCTTACATACCTGTATGTATTTCAATGGTAACCTTAAAATATATCTGGTTTTTGTTCTGACTATAGGATTAATTCATCATTATTTTGTTGTCTTTTAGTGATATAAGAGGAAATAACAACATTTCGACCACCCTTCCTCTTGGGCTTCAGAAAAAACAACAAAATGGAACCCTAACGTATAGGTAATAGTTTTTTGTTATTAATTTCCTTCTTCAGATGCTTAAAAATGACTGCAACTAGCAGTTTCAACACTGATATTTATCTGGGGAGAAAGCAAATGAAAAACATATCCCAACAATTGAAAGAGAGGAGCCAACGATCAGGCATGCACGCATTGCTGGTTGACAGCAAGATGTGAAATCAAGAATCACATAATACACATTAGACATGAAAGAAAGCTGTAAAGGGATTCAATTTTCCATTTTTTTTTTCTAAAATTACAATTACTCAGAACTTCCATGTTAGCTTTCTTAATAAAATGTTTATTTGATGACTCAAGTAAACATCTTGCTTATTAATGCAGCTCTTTAACCCATGTTGGCAGATTCTATTAAGTAATTTCAATTGACAATATAATCTTTAATTTTTTGCGAGTTAGGTTTGATGATATAAATCCGTTTCCATCTCCTTCAACATCTCCTTCTTCGAAGAAGTATATTATAATTAAAATATCCATTGCGGTGGTAGTCACATTGCTAACTGCAGTTGTCGTTGCAGCTGTCTTTTTGTTGAGGAGGAAAAGTAAGATATCCTTTTTTCATTTCTTGATGAACAAAATCACTGGTCTCACTTCTTATATTATTACAGATGATATGTGTGATCAATCTGCACCTTATTAAGCCTCTAATTTACTTCAAGCTTTTATAATTTTACATGTGGACAACTTTAAAGATGAGGGTTTAAATACCTCCATTATTTGATCATCCATCATGCCTCCTTTTTTTATTTCAAAGAATAAATTTTTAAAACTTACATGCCATTATTAAACCACAAGTTGTGATATTAGTTTCTCTACATATACACAGAAAGTTATCGATTTTCAATTTTTCTTTTATATGAATGAATAGGTTGAAAATTCAATGTCCAGAAATGATATGGCTTGTATTTTTTTTTTTTACTTTTATTTATGTATGTAGTTCCAATTTTCCATCATATCATGCTTTTTGTTCCTATAAAAGCTCATAATGATCGATTAAAATAACTGTAATCTTATGTGTCCACAGTGGCTCTACTAGAAAATGTTGACACAAATGTTCAGGCCATTCTAAACCCATGTGCACAATACAAAGTTTTTGATTTGGATACCTTGAAGAATGCTACTCATAACTTCTCAGAAAAGAATAAGCTCGGACAAGGCGGTTTTGGACCTGTCTATAAGGTAAAATACATGTTAAAGACAGAATACTACCTAAATGCTAGCTAATGACATTTTCTACCATGGATCCTTGAAACTTCTCTACAGTGATCCTCTAAAAGATGTCGTTTCAAAATGAAGGATGAGGGGGGGTACTGCTAAGGATTGCCTTATCTCAGCACAACAAGGGCGAGCAAAATCATTACTCTTGAAAATTTCCCATTAGAGTTCAATCACTGTAGAGATATTTTGAGCATCGATCCACTATAAAAGCACAACATAAATTGGTTTATTAATTTATTTTTATAATGAAAAATATTTTAGGGAACACTTCCAAATGGTCAACAGTTGGCAGTGAAAAGACTGTCTGGAAGTTCACTACAAGGGTTAAGAGAACTGAAAAATGAGGTTGAATTCCTTGCAAAGCTTAAGCACAAGAATCTTGTGGAACTGCTGGGGTTTTGTATACAAAAGAAGGAAAATATTCTATGCTATGAGTTCCTTCCAAATGGAAGCCTTGACAAGATTCTCTTTGGTATTTTTACTGAATCAACTGTAATTTGTCAAAATGATTTAATCCAAAACTATATTTGTATATAAATAATATTTGTATATATAACTGATGTCAGTGCAATTAATTCAGCAAAGGATACATCAAAACGGTTAGAACTTGGCTGGAAGATGCGCTACAAAATAATTGAAGGAATCAGTCGTGGGTTACATTATCTCCACGAGGAATCTCGACTTAAAATTATACACAGAGATCTGAAATCAAGTAATATATTGCTTGACAAAAACATGAGCCCCAAAATTTCTGATTTCGGTCTTGCAAGGTTCTTTGCGGAAGATCAATCTCATAAAGACACCACAGTTATTGTTGGAACATTGTAAGATCATTAATTATTTCAATTTTATCTATAACCCACTTATTGTTTCTTGAATTCTGTAAATTTTGAAAAATGATTCTTGATACTATACGTGCAGTGGATACATGGCACCAGAGTATGTTCTACATGGAAATTTCTCTGCAAAATCAGATGTTTACAGTTTTGGTATTTTACTTCTGGAAATTGTTACGGGTCAGAGAAATGGTTCCTTTGCGAGCTCAGGCCGTGCTTCAAACATCGTTAGTTATGTAAGTCAAACAATTTTCATTTTCATGCAAAGTTAGAACTATTTTTGGACCTAGATTCCACATAAGTAATAAATTAAGTAGTTAAGATCCAATTCATGAAGTTTATGAAATCCTTCATGTAGGCATGGAAACATTGGAAAAACAACACAATTGATGAACTAAAAGATCCAATGCTAGAGGATTTGTATCTTGAAGAGATCACCAAATGTGTTCATATAGCATTACTCTGCGTGCAAGAAGAACCGATCGTCAGACCAAATATGGAGGCTGTGAACCACATGCTAGCTGACGGTGCCATTCCAAATCTTCCTTCAAAATGGCGTCCAATAATAGATATTTTCATGAGCGAGGAGAGCTCCATTACAATGCGAAGGTCATCGTCAGGGCAGAGTTCAGACACCAAAACCACAAGAAGTGATCTGGATTAATTATCACAGCTGATTCTGAATTAGACTTAATAATTCATGAGATATCGACTACATTAGTTTTTGTACAAAATATTGTCATATAAGTTTTACTGATACAAATAAGATATTTGAAACAACAGTAAATATAAGTTTTACTCTTTTTTTAATTAATAAAGAGTCCGTTGTTCTTCTAATTACAGCTCATTATCAACCACAGCCATATATCCTATCTAATATTAATATATATATATATATATATATATATGCTAATGTGCTTTCGGTAGCATATGGGCCGAAATACATACGGTCCAAATTTGAAATTTCAAAATCCAAACGGTCGATCTGAACCGTTCATCTTCTTCTTCATATTAATATCTGCTTGGAAACCAAATTTTACATTTTTCTGAATCTTTTTTATTATTTATTAAGTATTTCACAAAATCGTTGATCCAGCGGTGGCTCTACAAAACAGTAAAACCGTAAGATTAGCGATTTTCAAAGTGGCTTAATAAATAGTAAAAAAATTCAGAAAAATATAAAATTTGGTCTCCAAGTAGATATTAATATGGAGAATAAGATGAATGGTTCAGATCGACCGTTTGGATTTTGAAATTTCAAATTTGGACCGTGTGTATTTCGTCCCATATGCTACCGAAAGCACATTAGCCTCTCTCTCTCTCTCTATATATATATATATATATAGAGAGAGAGAGAGAGAGAGAGTGTGAGAGAGAGGGGTTGGTTAATATCAAAACTTTTGTTCCTAGGCTGTGGAATAAACGCTTCAGTTTTTACATTTTTAAAGTCTAAACAATCAATCCAAACTATTCAACATTCAATATTTATTAAAATGTGCTTGGAGACCAGATTTTATATTTTTTGGAATTTGTTTACAATTTATTAAGTTAGTTTTAAATCGCTATTTTCAATGATCCAAAAAAAATGCAAACTTTGGCCTCTAAATATATATTCATATGGAGATTATGTTAAGCGGTTTAGATGACTGTTTGGACTTCATAAATCAAGATATGAATAAGTAAAATAAAATAAAATGCTAAATTTATAAAGCACCATAGTCCAGTACTTAAGATCCATGAAATGTCAATAAGGTCTCTTTCACTTTAATAAATGAAGATGGATTGTGATACCACATCAGGGCCTCAATCCATAAAATAAAGTAGCTGATATGGACAGGCAAGCCCAAAGACCTTCTAACATCCTCTCGTACATTTGAAAAAAAAAAATCTTGACTGAAATTCAAAGTTTACAATCAAGAGTAGAACTAGGGTGCTCTTAAGCTCACCAAAGTTTTGGTGAGCTTAAATCTAAAACTTATCAAATCGATTTCAAATGATAAATCCGAACCATTGAAACCCGCCTACCTTACGTGTGATGCATCTACATGTAAAATTTTTAAACATTCGAATTAATTTAGTATAAAGTCAAGCGGTCAAAAAACGTTCAAAAATGAATGCACTAAAATTAATTTATTAACCTTCTAATTTTGACCGCTTGACTTTATACTAAATTAATTCGAATATTTAAAAAATTCATTTGTAGATGCATCACATGTAACGTAGGCGGATTTCAATGGTTTGGATTCGTTATTTGAAATCGATTTTATAAGTTTTAGAGTTAAGCTCACCAAAACTTTGGTGAGCTTAAGAGCACCCTAGTTCTAATCTACAATCAAATACTATCCATGTATATAAATTCAGATCTAAAGATTCAAAGTTTTACAATCAAAAGTTTACAATTAAAGTTTACAATCCATATAGAAACGCGATATAAAGTTTACAATCCACATAGAAATTCAAAGTTTACAATTCAAATATTACAATTATAATTTTAGAAGGAATAAAAAATAGGGTGCACCTAACACTACAACAATGTAGATACTTTTTGCAAGAGAAAAAAAAACAAATTTATAACGGTACTCCCTCGCGAAAAGTATCGTTGCAAAAAGAAAAAGCTGAAGAATGAGAGTAGTCAATTGCAAAAAGTCACTTTTTTATCCTCGCGAAAGGTGTCTCATTCTTGTTGTGTAACTATCTCCCGTAACATTATCTTATTTCTTTATCTAGTCATTAACTACTTGAGTAACTACTAACTATCTAAAGGAACCACTTACTCTTTGGGGATCATATAATATATGAAAGATTTTATAACTAGCGCGCGGAAGTATTGATATATAACACATCACATATTCATATCTAAGATATTAAGTATTTACAAAAACTGGATACATCACTCACCCATCTTTTTACACGTTCTTAGAGGTGATTTTTTTCTTCGTTCAATCTAACAAATATTTCTAATGATCTGTGAGAAATTTTGCAAATCTAAAACCACGAACATCTTCTACACAATTTTCTCTTTCAAATGAGATCCATAATGACATACTTTCGAGTTGTCCATTGCATAAGTATTCATATCTCGTCACGCCAATATTCACACCTCATCGAGAAAATATTCATCCTCGTCTTGCAAGTGTAAATAAAAAAAGCAGGACAAATCACTCATCCATTTTTTGCGCAAGTATTCATATTCGATGGAGGAGTACTTAACTGGAATGGAGTGGCGGATGATCTCCAGTAGAACATTCCCTAAAGCGGGAACAACAGGCATAGATAGAAAAGCGAAGGCAGAGGCAGAGGTGGGAGAGGAAGGGATCTTATTATATTTACCATTTCGAGGTGAAAGAGGGTGAGAGGTGGGAGAGGGAGGAGCTTATCAATGAAAAAATAGACGCAGAGGCAGAGGTGGATGCGGAGGTGGAAGATAGAGGTAGAGAGCAGATGTGAGGTGGGAGAGATTGGTGGAGGCTGAGGTGGGAGACACTACTAGAGAAAAACACTTCTATATTGGTTGAAATCGCGTTCTTTCATCGGGTTCCAAATCATTGCTTATCACCCCCATTAGAATTTACACACATATGCTATCAGCTAAAAAGAGATGGCGTCAATCAATATATCATTGGCAGCGCATATTCTGCCATTAGGTTTGATGAACCCAACACCATCGCTTTCTTTTCGTCACCGATGACAAATGTGATTAATGTTGTCTACTGAATTTCAATAGCCAATTGCAATAGTGTCTTACACCATCTATTTTATTTGTGTTGGTATTGGCAAATCCTTGTTTTTTAGCAGGTTATTAATTTCATTAGAAATTTATCAATTTGCAAAACAAGATTCGCTTGCACTATATATATCAAAGAGCATAATTTCTGAGTCGATGGTGATGTATATGTAATTAGAATTATTTTTTATTATTAATTATTATTTTACGGGCTAAGAAAGCAACAATAAAATGCATGTGATAATTCCATATCCATCTTTGAACCACAATTAATATATACATATACAAGTACTCCAACATATAATATATATCAATCCATGTCACAAGCAATACATATAAAGAGTTTACAACAAATATTAACCAATAAGCACTAACAATATCACACATACAACTAATAAACACACCAACAGTTCATTGTACCCGAAAACTAACTGTTCTTACCATACAATTATTAAAACCAACAACAAATTAAGTGGCTAAACACAAGAACCGGAAAAGAATAACTGTTTTAAACCACAAACAACAATATGTCAAATCATCCCACCACCAAGTACTTGTACATCAAATCATCCCATCAGCTTCTTGGTTGATATTTGGCTTTGGTCTAGCTAATATCCAATTCCTTGTTCCTTTTGCAATCCTCCTAACAGGTCTTGAATGAATGCAAATCTTCAAAAAATGAAATCTACATGATTGCATAACAAGGCAAGGTAGTTCTTGTATATTTCATGTTTATTGAAGAATTAAAAATCAATAAAATGCCAAATTAGGAAATTTTATTACATCTATCCAAACCAGCATCACCGTCAATGATAATATGAATTCGTTGTGGAGTGACCCTTCTCAGTCTTTTCGAACATGACAAATATTATTGGACATACATTGCTGAATTAAATTACAAATTCAAGAGTAAGGAACCACCAAAACTACAAATTAATGCTTAAAAAAAAACTAAAGCCTATGACTATATTATCCTAAAAAACCCCTAACTAGAAAACCTTAGAAATTATGATATAGATAGATAGTCAGTTGTGGAAACCTTCAATGATGGAGAGCGCTCGATCGGTGTTGTTGAGGTGGCAGATAATGAGTGCTATTGTTAAGACAGAGTAGCGGTTGAGAAAGCGAGCTAGCTGGATACGACCATTAATTTCAAGAGTGTGCTAGAACACTTCTATGTTGTTGGATGTATATATTTTGAAACCCTAGCTCCTCCTTTAACTATAATGCCATCAGCTACATAGTGATTTTCCTATCTGATCAATAGTCCCACCAATGATGGTATGTGGATAAATACAGTGGATAAATGCAAAGAGTACGCGTGTATTTATTAATATAGTGGATAAAAGTAGTTAGAATTGATAGTTATAGTTGGAAAAGAAAGCTAGTTAATTGGAGGATGAAATATGAGTATAATAGATGGAGAAGATATAATTATCATAAAAAAGAATTTTCAGATCTCAAGATTAGACCTCAAAATAAATTTCAGATATAAAATCCAAGAATAAAAAAAATTCGGATTCCACCGTCTTACTCTCTCTCCCTTTCACATTTTTCTCTCCTCTCGCTCCTCAATCTTATAATTGTCTAATTTTAAGTGTGGCGGGTAATTTAATATTTAATGATGGGTTACATCAGTCCGCTGCTTTTTTAGTGTGTATATAATGCCACAGTAAATCAAAGTCCATGATAAATGGGGAAATAAATCTGGTGTGATTCTGAAGGGATCGCAGGACTCTGTTATTCTAAATCCATCCATTTATTTGTCTAGAGATTAATGTATAAAAAATAAGTGTTGTTAAGATTTGTACATTGCCAAAAATGAAATGTTAAATTTGGAATCACAGGTCCTGCGATCCCTTTAGAATCACAGCAGATTTTTTTCCGATAAATAGGACACATGTAACGCGTAGTTGACAAACATTTTTTAAGAGTAACGAGATCATCCATCTCTAATAAGTTTACTTGGTCTCGCCATTAGATGTACTTAATTAATTGTTGTAATGGCTAGTTAAATATAAATTAAATTAAGAATGAGTGTTCATTAATTGGATGAAAACAGAGCGGATTGTGGTAAAATTATATCCATTTATGGAGCAGATATCAAATATGTTTGACGGATACGAATATAGATTCGGATCAAATCGAAAATTTATTAAAATAATATAAAAAATATTAAAGTTCATAATATTTATTTAATTATAACAGTGAATAATATAAATTTTTTATAATACATATTAAAATATATAATATATATCTACTATTCAGATACAGATAATAGAAATGTAAAATAATATCAATATCCTTATCCACACAAATATTCAAATATGGGATATCCATATCTAAGTTTTTGAATACAGATTGAATACGAATTGGATATTATTCCTACCGTTTTCACCCCTAAGTGTACATGATGTCATGATCACTGAAAAACTTACCAATTAATGTGGAGTTTGACTAGTATAAGTGTCATTTCAGTCTATATAACACCAACTGTAAAACCTATCAAATCGATTTCAAACGACTAATCCAAACCATTCAAACCGATTTACATTATGAGTGATGCATTTACATACAAATTTTTTTATATTTTCGAGTTATTTTAGTATCGAATTAAGTGGTAAAAATATTGAAAAATTAATGTATTAAAATTAACTTAAAAACTCACATATTTAACTGTTTGACTTAATACTAAATAAATTTCGAAAAGTTATAAATTTTACATGTAAACGCACAACTAATGAAGTAGATCGGTTTGAACGGTTTGGATTCACTATTTGAAGTCGATTTGATAGATTTTAAAATTGATATTATATAGGTTAAAATGACACTGATGTTATACGAGCCAAACTCATTAATGTGGGCGCCTTTTCTTTTTCTTTTTTGTCGCTTTTATCGGTGACATCCGAGAGTTAGTCCAACAATAAATGACAATTTAATTCTATTTTGTCGCTTTCTTTTGTGACTTTGTCTTTGGCCAACAATAAATAACATTTCTTGTTTATTTTATCAATTTCCATCAATTTCCCCGTGCCTTTTGAAAATGGATTAATGACGTACATTGACTTTGGTGTTGATGGTGTAAAATGGATTGGGAGATATATTTTTATATTTATATTTGTGTAAACTAACTTCTATTTTTGCTTTATATTTATCTGTTAAAATTAACCGACAACATGACACTAATAATAAATAATTATAATATAAATTGATAGTTTATATAATTTAACTAAAAAATAAAAAAATAACTACTAAAATATGTCACTATCAACAAGGTAGAAAGTGACTATTGCTGATAGAAATTGTTATCCCGATCGTATTAGTATTAACCGACAAGACATATATTATGTGAAAACACTGTCAGTGAAAAACACTTTTATCTTCGCAAATAGTGATGAATTTTTGTATTGAAATACATTAAAATATCACGTATATCATATTATACAATATAAAATTCTAACTATTGGTCATATTATTTTAGTTTTATAAATAATTAGTTACTGATTCCATATGAATTCAAAATAAATAACTGTCACTAATAAATATTTGTTAGTATAAAAATAATATTAAAAAAAGTGTGACTGATAGATTTGATCAAAATCGTTACTAAAAAAAATATAATATGAAATGCACAAATAAAATAATTCATTATTTGACAAAATTCTGTAAACAATATATTTTGTTTAGCCTTTTTACTATTATCCAAATTTTGATTACATCAGATTTTCACATTTTTTTTTTCAGAAAAACTCTAAATTAAGGGTATTCCATATCGCATTGTTTGATGAGGATACAAACTATATATATATAGAGAGAGAGGGGTAGGTTTTTTTAATATCAAATTGATTGCTCCTGAGATTTTGTGTAACTAAGTCGTTTTTTAATTTTTAAAGTTGAAAAAGTCGATCCAAACTGTTAGATGCGATCACTATATATTAAAATGTATTTGGAGACCAAATTTTACATTTATTTTTTGAATTTTTTTACTATTTAATAAGTCACTTTGTAAATCTTGATCCAAAGGCTTAACAAAACAATAAAACCCGAAGCTACCGATGGATCATCTATTTTTAAAGTGGCTTAATATTAAATAGTAAAAAAAATTATAAAATTGAAGATGACATCTAACAGCGATTTTCAATAAATCTAAAAAAATAGAAATTTTTTTTCCAAAAAACATAAAATTTGATCTCCAAACACACATTAAAATGGAGAACAAGATGAACAGTTTGGATCGGTTATTTAAACTTTAAATCCTGTGATTATTAGTCCAATGTACAAAAATACCAATACATTGCAATTAATGTACTGTAGCCCATCTCTCTATATATATCATCCATTCCGTTTACGACACCATTTACCCTCATTTTTTTTCTCCGTTGCATTTAAAAATATATATTATTGGGTTAGCTTAAAAGTTAAATTAAATATATGACATCAAATTCGGAATTATGCAAGACGGCAGGTGAAGAATTATGACGGCATCATCATTAAACAATTAATCATACCTAATTGCTAGGAATCCTAGCGATAGGTATATATATATGTAATAGTTTCTTTTTTCAAGATTACTTATTAATGTCATCTCTTGACTATTTCTTCTGGCTTTTTAGAATTGATTCTTCACTCTGAGAGGACCGAGTCAAACGGGAGAAGCACGTCAAGATCACCTCCAAAGTCAAGGCACATGTACTGCTTTTATTTTTTTACGAGTTAGAGAACCATTGTAATTTGAGTTATTGCAATTAATTAAGTTGTTGTAATTTCAGTTATTACAATTTAGTAATGATTTATTTTAATGGATGGTATTTTAAATTTTAGTTTTAGTTATTGCGGTTGATTTATTTTTATCTTTTTTTTATTGTGGCTAATTTATTTTACTGAAATATAAAAGAAGGGTATTTAATGTATACCTCCCAAAAACCACAATATTTTGTATTTCCACCTTTAAAGTTCATATATCATATTTACAAACCTAAATTTGAGATGCCTCTATTTAAATGCCACTATTTTTTGTGCCTCCATTATGCCTCTATTTTCAAAAACTTTAATAACTCAAAATTTAAAATTTAAAAGTCAACATAAAACCGTTAGATATGATCTATGTCATTTTATCTATACAAGTGTAAAAATTATGATATTTCAACTTTGTTTTGATTGTCATCAAGAGCTTGTAAAAACATACCATGAGGATAATTTCTAGACGTTGATTTTTCAACTTATAGATTTACATATAAAAAAAACCGAAATGTGATTATTTTATAAGGAAGTGACTAATTGTACCCAAGTTTATGTACCCATTTTTTACCCAAATCAACTGTCATTTGAGTTGCGCTAATACGATAAAACTCTATATTACATACTGTATACTTCAATAACAAGTCATATATATTACGTAATTAAAAGTTATAACAACCAGCGACACTTGCAAGTGGTCCCAAGTTTGTTGCTAACCATTTGCAACTTGTCAAACTTACTGCACTTCCTTTGGGACCACTTGCTATACTTTATGAGGAACAACTTCTAGATGTTTTAAAAAACGGGCCACTTCTCAAACTTGCATTTATTTCCAAATAACACCTAAAATTATGAAAAGTTAACTTTTTGCATCAAAATTATTATTTCATTAAATTATTATTTTTTTGATAATTTTGATTGTCATCAAGAGCTTGTATTTTCTGTTTTATCATTTGTTTTCGTAATTTCTTTTGGAAATTAAAATTATGATATTTCAACTTGGTTTTGATTGTCATCAAGAGCTTGTAAAAACATACAAATGTGAATAATTTTTGGACATTGATTTTTCAATTTATTGATTCACATATAAACAAAACCGAAATGTGATAATTGTTTATGAGCACATAGAAAAAATAACATAGATCACATCTAATAGATTTATTTTGAATGTACTTGTTGTATCACATTTAAGTATATATATTTTTATATCATTGAGTTCATAAAATGACTTATTCTTATTTGCATTTAAAAAATGATATTTTCAAAATTCCTATATATACACAGAAAAATTGAGTCACCCCATGATTTTCAAATTATAAATTATGTATATAGAGTTTACTTGAACTTCTATTCTTGATAGCTAGTTCCTTATTTCATCATGCACAGTCTATAAGGAGTATAGGAATGATAGTTAATTAGCCCCCCTTATATCTAAATTCTTGTTCCGTCCAAGTTGGATATTGATATTTCAACAACCGAATTAAAATAATAAAGACAAACAATCAGAGATATGGTCAATGTTGTCACCCCAGATAGTACTGCGACTACCTTTTCTTAATTATTACGGGTGTCACAAGATTTAGCAACTTGGGCATTATTGCTTTTTTAATCAAATACTCAATTTTTAATTTTTAATGCATTTCTGATAAATCAAACATTAATATATGAGATAAACGTAAGAGTTGCATTATAAAAGTAGTCATCATCAATTGCACTAAAGTTCAAGGGGTGATCAAGGATGATTATTTGGCGCTTAATTCTTCTGCTAATATCCGCAGTTACAATTCCAGTCCGTGGCCAGCTTGATTCTAATGGTAATTTCCTGCTATGCAAAAGCATTGTAACAAATTTACAATCTGCTATCCCTTTGTCAGTTAATTTTTTTGAGATCTCTCTGTCTCTCTTCTTCACATATGTGTGTGTGTGTGTGTGTGTGTGTGTCTATACACACACGTGATGGGGCTCATTCGTTACTATGGAAATTGTTAAAGTATTTTTCTTATTTATATTCTAATTAGGATATGTTGAAGTAATCACCCAGAACATATATTGAAGATGATTATTTAAGACAATAAAAGAAATCATTTAAAACAAAAATATTAATCATTTCAGTAGAGTAGGAAAACTAACTCGCATATGTCTCAAAAAAGAAAGTATATATGGGCGAGAAATTCTTCAAGGCAAAGGTTGACTGCTTAGAGTAGTTTGCCAAAGTGTGATAGGAAAGAAGTGTGTGAAAAGATAACTCTAATTTTTCACTAAATCTAATTTATTGGCATACTATTAACACACGTGTTATACATTGTACATTTTTATGATTATATTTTGTAATAAATTTTCTACTGAATGAATTTTTGGTGATTTTATCCTTTCACAGGCTTTCTGAGCATTGACTGTGGGCTTCCCGTAAACTCCAATTATACTGATCCTGAAACAAACTTATCTTATGAATCCGATGAGACATTCCTTGACCCAGATGTCAAGTCCGAAACCTATTCCATCAACATCCTTGATAATAGGCTTAATGGAATGAAGGAATTGGAAACTGTTAGAAGTTTTCCCAATGGAATACGAAACTGCTACAACTTAAGATCCTTGACACCAGGCTCTAAGTATCTAATAAGAGCAACATTCTATTATGGAAATTATGATAAGTTAAATAATCAACCTGTTTTTGATATTTATTTGGGAATCAACTTTTGGGCTACAGTCCCTGCAAGTTCTTCTTTGATCTATCATGAGATTATTGTCAACAGTACCACCGACAACTGGCAAGTTTGTTTGGTTAATAAGAATCTCGGCAATCCTTTTATCTCTTCTTTACACTTGAGGCTACTGAATTCGAGAATTTATGCGAATGCGACTCAATCTTTGATTTTGGTGAAGAGGGAAAACTTGGGAGCAAGCAAAGATTCCTTCTTGTTAAGGTCCATGTGGAAAGATCTAGTTCATACTCAAATCTTTTCTATTTCTACAATTTAACAATCTTTCTGTCAAAATTTAATCTGCCAAAGCATATATAGTACTCATTCTGCCAAAGCTAGTTATAAATTAAAATAATAATATAATATGGTAATTAATAGTTTAATACTCTTTTTTTTTCTTTCTTCAATGTAATATTGCTTGGTTAATTTACACTGAAATATAGGTACCCTGTTGACAAATATGACCGGTGGTGGTGGAACGATGACATCTTGAAGGAAACAATAGAGATCTCAACACACTCCACCATACAAACTGATGAAGACTTTGAGACCCCGTCTCTTGTGATGCAGACTGCTGCCACCACTTCAAATACCCAACAACCCATTGACCTCAATTGGACTAGCAATAACAAATCTGACAGTTTTTACCTGATTCTTCACTTTGCTGAGATTCAGAACACATCAAGTACTCGTCCAAGGGTCTTAAATATAGATTTACACACTTCTACCGAGGACATAAATTACCGCCTAACCGAAAGACTATCTTCAAAATGGTTCAGTACTGAATTATCAAATTCTACTAATTATGATATATCAGTGGAGGGTCATGCAAACTCGAGTCGTCCTCCTATATTGAATGCATTTGAGGTGTATATGATTTCACCTGTTGGAGTCCCCACTTATGATGGAGATGGTAATTTTCTGGACCTAATCTTCGGATGCTACTCATAACAATTTAATCTTATTATTATTAAACATCAAGTATTATATTTTAAAGGTATGTAGCTAAGCTGTTTTTACTTGCAGTCGATGCCATTAAAGAGGCCATGCAGGAAAATCACATAAAGAAGGGGTGGAGTGGTGATCCATGTCTTCCTACAGAGTTAAGATGGACTGGTGTCAAATGCATCTCCAATTCGAGCATAACAAGGATCACAGCCTTGTCAGTTATTTTCCTTCTTTTTTTTCTTTCTTTCCCACCTATTTTGATCATACAAGACTTAAACTGTGAAGTCTGAACTACATTTTTTTTAATATTAAGGAATTATGAGAAGCTGCCAGAATTAGGTCCAACTACTGAACTATTTATATTGTTTTTTACAGAAACTTATCATCTAGTGGATTGACAGGCTCAGTGAGTGATGACCTTGGAAAACTAAATGCCCTCGTGTCATTGTAAGTTCCTTCAACCTTAGATTAAGTAAGTTTACTGTTAATTAGTGGATTTAAATACCTACTAACAATTCCATTGATAAAAAAAATGTATTTTTACAATGAGTCGAAGTGACCCTAATTCCTAGATCTACTCTTTTATTCTCATGAAATCCTCTAAACTATGCTAAGCTATTCTAATCATCTAATCCCACTTATATACACTCCATCACACTCATATTACTTGCTGAAACTCAGGATCTGAATTATAATCAGATATTTGGTAAATCGAAATGGCTGATCTGGACCAAACTTGTTCGCAACTAGGACTGAACCATCATTTCCCTTTTTATATAATCATTTTTGTTGTTCTCTCAAAAGAAATAATTTCTTTTGGAAAAAAATTAATTAGTAGCTACAGTTACATTTAAAGTCATTTCAGCCCAATTTTTTGGGTGAAAATCAACTTACAAAATGTAAAATTTATTATGAATTTTAAAGCATTTATAGTGATCCTCAGGTTGAGTCTGGTCTAACTTGGCAACTCCCAGCACCAATCAAGTTGGGCATTGGCCTATGCTTTTGAACGATGTTTTAATTGGGGAAGTATATATTTAAAGTACAATCATATTTCATGTGTTGTGAAAAATGTTTATTTTGATAACATCTGGCTTACATATTCATTAATTCACTTTACTTTAATTATTTTGTCATATCTCTTCACTAACCGCTGCTTAGTACTTTTTCAGGGATTTATCTAGCAATAATAATCTGTACGGATCTCTTCCTAGTACTCTAGACCAATTAACAGCTCTTACATACCTGTATGTATTTCATAACTAATCTTAATATCTGTTTTCTATTCTGACAAAAATGATATCATACTTATTTTGTTGATTTTTCAGAGATATAAGAGGAAATAGCAACATGTCGACCGCACTTCCTCCTGAGCTTCAGAAAAAAAAACAAAACGGAAGTCTAACATATATGTAACAATTATTTATTTATTTATTTCCTTTCTCATATGCTGTAGAACGACTGCAACTTTATTCATTTATGAACTTATGATCATTTATTGTCTTTTTGAAATAGATATAAATACACATAATTATATATAAGTACATATAACTATGTAATAATATACTCAAGGGCTTATATATATAACTGGCAAGGTTCAACACTAATATTTGTTTGATGTGAAAGCAAACAAAAAAGATATCACAACAATTATTCAGCACTTGAGCTTTAATTTTAAAAAAAAGTTTCTTTGATGAGTCAAACAAACGTCCTGCTTATTAATGCCTCTTTAAACCACATGTTGGCAGGTGCTACTAAGTAATTTCCATTGGCATATTAATCTTTTATATTTTGGGTGTCAGGTTCGGAGTTATAAATCAAATTCCATCTTCTTCTAAGAAGAATATTACAATATCAATTGCGGTGGTAGTCCCGTTGTTGTTTATTGCAGTTGTCGTTGCAACTGTCTTTTGGTTGAGCAGGAAGCGTAAGTTCTTCTTAATATATGACATTCTTTCTCCCTTCTTTATTAACAAAATCTCTTCTTTCTCCAACTATTTTAATATTTCATGCGGGGAATTTTAAAAGCAAAGCCTGGAATATGTTAATTTGGTTACCCTCCAAACCTGAAAAGATGATGGTCAGTTGTTGTAACCAGCACATAAGTTTTTATGTCTTGTACTGATATCTTATGTTTAAATTAATTTCTTCTTAGTTTTTTGGTTTTTAATATGCATGTGTTGAAAACAGATCCTATTATTTACAAGTTGTCAAGAGTGAGATATCTTCAATAGAATATCAAAACATAATGCTGATTTTTTCATTAGTGTAAAAGTGCTTAATTGTTTACAACCAAAAGCCATTTTGATATACATCTTTGTAAATGCAGTCTGTAAATGGACATGTCCATATTTTATATACAGGTAACCAATCAACCGTCCCAAATTCAAATGGAAGTTTTGAATCAAGCCTTGTAGAATATGATAACCCCAGAACCTATGCAAATATTGCAGAGGAAGGCAACCTGTTACCTCTACAGGAAGCAGAAGCACAAGGTTTTCTTAATATTGATAATCGACAATTCAGTTACAATGATCTGAAAAGAATCACCAATAGTTTTAAGAATAATATTGGCATTGGAGGATTTGGAAGCGTATATTTGGGCGTGCTAGAAAATCGATTTCAGGTTGCAGTTAAGATGCATTCTCATTTGTCCACACAAGGAGTCAAGGAGCTTTTGTCTGAGGTAATCACTAGCCACAATAACACGCATAATACTTGCGGAAGTTTTGTTGGTTTATAATGGCCATATGTAAAGCTATGATGTTCGACAACTAAAAGGTCTTTTATGATAAAAAGTTAAAGATGTGTAATTCTTCATAAATTCTTTGTAGGTTAGAAACTTAGCAAGAGTTCATCACAAGAACTTGGTCAAATTAATAGGCTATTGCATTGATGGAAATTGCATGGCACTTGTGTATGAGTATATGCAGGAAGGGAATCTACAACAAAAGCTCAAAGGTGATTGATTATGCTGCATCTTGATCTTGCATCTTGGATTAACGTTTATCGTAGTTATTATTACAGAGTGAAGAATCAATCTTATGATATTATTCTGAAATAGCAGATGATGTAAGGCCTCTAACTTGGAAGCAACGACTTATAATTGCATATCAATCTGCACTAGGTACGGTACGAAAGTAACTTGTAATCTACAGAAAATTCTAGTATATTATATTAACAATTTTCTCCATTTATATTCAATAAAATATATGAATCAAAAGAGTTCAATGTATTGAATATATAGCAGTTAAAATAATATTCTGACTCTGATTAAATCTGTGACCATTATTGTAGTCGTGAACGAATTAATTATATATAGCGTGAGGCTTGGTACTATGCATAGCACATATTGATCTGAACTATGGATCAATATCATCTTTTTCATGGTCAAAACAGTCAATATGAACCGTTCAACATAATGTCCATATGAAAATGAACTTGCTGACAATTATTTTTATTATTTTAGAAATTTTACTATTTTAAAATAGGTACAAAATCAACACTTTAGAATAGTCTAGAATCTTTATATCAAGTGATACCTATTGGCAAAAAATAGCAAAAATATAAAAAAAATGTAAAATATAGTCTGCAAGTACATTTTTATATTACAATGGAGAAATTAGGATGATAATCTCACTCATATATATATAAGGCTATCATGCTTTCGAAATTAAAGTGGGCCTTTTAATTTGAGCTCATATCTCTAGTTTTAAAGTTCAAATAGTTAATCTGAACTTCTCAAACATGTTCTTCATATTGAAATGTGCTTGGGGACCAAATTTGACATATTTTGGAAATTTTTATTATTTTTTTTAGAATTTTTCAAAATCAGTGTTTTTCATTAAATAAAAAATAATATTTTTTTTTGAAAAACACTGATTTTGAAAAATTCTAAAAAAGTAGTAAAATTTTTCCAAAAAATATAAAATTTGATTTCCAAGCACATTTCAATATGAAGAACATATTGAGAATTTCGGATTGACTATTTGAACTTTGAAACTAGAGATATGAGTGCAAATTAAAACACTTACTTTAATTTGCAAAACATGGTAGCCTCACTCTATATATATATATATATATATAGTATGGCTAAATTGCTACTGGTAGCACTTCGACTTAAGTGCTTACAGGGTCATATCTTAGTATTTGATGTTCAAACAACAAATCCAGACCGTTAGATGTTCAATCTATATTAAAATGTGTTTGGAGACCAAATTTTACATTTTTTGAAACTTTTTTACTATTTATTAATTAAGATTGTTTGAAATCGTTATTTTTAATGTTGCAGAATTTTAATAGAAACAATGATTTTCAAACCATCTTAATAAATAGTAAAAAAATTCCAAAAAATGTAAAATTTGGTCTCCAAGCACATTTTAATATAGATTGAGCATCTAATAGTTTGGATTTGTTGTTTGAACATCAAATACTAAGATATGACTCCGTAATCACTTAGGTCGAAATGCTACTGGTAGCAATTTAGCCATAACTATACACACACACACACATATATATGAGGAGGGATCCACTTACACTCTTTTTTTGTTACACCAGATTACACTATATTTTCAAAGTTCAAATAGTTGATCCAAACCGTTCAACGTGATGGATGTATTAAAATGTGCTTGCAGATCAAATTTTAAATTGTTTTGAATTTTTATACTATTTATTAAGATGGGTACAAAAATTCAATGGTTTGAAAATAATGATTTTGTAAAATACTTAATAAATTGTAAAAAATTCAAAAAAAATGAAAAATTTGATTTGCAAGCACATTTTAATATATTCATCATGTTGAATGGTTTCAATCGACTGCTTGGACTTTGAAAACTATTAAAATATAGTGTAATTCGGTGTTACCAAAAAAAGATGTAAGTGGATCCCTCTCTCTCTCTCTATATATATGTGTGTGCGTGTGCTAAGTATTAGGAACATTATGAGATGATCGAAATATTGTTTCATAAAATAATACATACATTTAAAAAAAATCAATGAAGGATTGGAGTATTTGCATAAGGCCTGTGATCCACCACTTATTCATAGAGACATCAAGACTAGCAACATTCTCTTAAGCGCAAATCTGGATGCAAAGATTGCCGATTTTGGACTCTCTAGGGTTTTTGACTGTGATACAAGTACTGTTTCATCCGGAATAGTTGGCACTCCTGGTTATGTAGACCCTGGGTAAGATCTCTATTTTGATGTTTAATTGCATCTTATTTTTTGTTTGTGTTTTTCTTAACTTCACAACAACGTACAATGTGAATTAATTTTATAATTAATATTACATAAATATATGGATATATAGCAAATGTTTTCATCTTAATTACATAACAAATGATGCTCATCCTGGAAACAATTGTGTGCTTGTTTGTTGGAAGGGTGTGAGGTTTGAGTACATCCGTTTTCAATTTTGTTGTGTAAATACATGTAATTTTCTGCTTTGAAATGGTTGGAGGCTTGAGTACAAGTGTAATCATTAGTTGTCTGATTTTAGAGATTAAAATGTGTTTTCTTCTTCTTAAATAGTAGTTAAATAATTGTATTCACCTTCAGGTGCTATTTGTCCAATCAACTAAGTGCAAAAGGCGATGTATATAGCTTTGGAGTTGTCCTATTGGAGATCATCACAGGTCAGCCACCTATTATCGTGGGATGCGGCGAGTTGGCACAATGGGTGCGTCAAAAACTATATGGAGGAGACATCGAAAGCATAGTCGACCCCAAGATGCAAAACAAGTATGATATAAACTCAGTTTGGAAGGTTACTGATGTTGCATGTAGGTGCACGGAGCACACCTCTTCTGGAAGGCCAACCATGAGTGAAGTCATTTCAGAGCTCAAGGAATGCCTTGATTTGGAAATCTCAACAGAGAAACTGCATGAGGAAAGTTGTACCGGTAACTTGGTAACTGATATAAATCAGGATATTGCTTTTGAGACGGCTTACATGAACAACATGCAAGAGCCCGGTCCCAGTGTCAGATAATTATTTCCGCTATGTAGCTTAATTATACTGCTGTGCTTTAATTAATTTGGATAATTATAGGATGTACCTTGTATTTTGATTTGAAAAAGTATAAGATAATCCATTCTGTTCCCAGAAATTGATTTTTTTTTATCATAACTTCAAACATATATATAATACCACCGATTTTATAGATTTTGGCTAACGAGAAACAATATTTATTATTTTTAGTTTACTTCGGAAATTCCATACGGACTTCGTCCAACAATAAATAACATTTGTAGTTTACTTTGCCCCTTTTCCTCCGAATTTGGTTAAATGACGTATACGGACTTCTTCCAACAATAAATAACATTTGTTTACTTTGTCGTTTCTCCACGATGCCTTCCGAAATGTGATTAATGACATACCATGACTTTGTCCAACAATAATAGCAATTTAGAGTACTACACACACACACACACACACACATATCAAGCATTGTATATAAGATATATAAGAAGATAGCTGTTTGACAACTTCACCTGTCATTGTTTTGTTGAAAGAACTACCACATTGTGCGCTAAAGCCTGTATTGACAAATATGGAATCATTATGAATATAAAATTGATAACTATCAGAAATAAATATTTTCATGTTTTATTAAAATGATAAACTTTATAATAATTTATCATGTACAATTTGATATCCATAATATATAACATGTAAAATATAAAAGTATTTAATATCCATAGTATATGAAATCTGGTTGAAACTTTTAGTGAAAATATGTCGTATGGATGTACAAAAAAAAAGTTGAAAATATATTTAACACTATCATGTAATAGTAAAAAAACCAGTCTTGTGCTCTTAATCGAGATTCAAATATTTTTGATGTCCCCATATGTCATTGTTTTACGAGGATACCCATGTTGCATGGATACGGGTATGAGTGTCGTATCAGATACAATACAGATATGGTGATACGCCAATTTAAAAAAAACTCGGATATAATACGGCTATTATATATACTATTGTATTATTATTTTAGTTGTATTATTAACTCAACACTTATATGGAAGAAAAATAATTTAATGATTCCAATACTTATATTATAAGGGATATATAAATTTCACAAATTTCAATACGTAACTTAATATAGGGCACTTGTATTTAATTTAGCGACACATTACATCTTAATTAAATGTCACAAAAAAATTTTCATTAATGATCCGGATATATATATAGTTTTTGGTATAGTCCCACAAGATATAATAAAACAGAAACGCGAGTATATAAGTATCACGCAAAAGTTTTAGCCATCAATTGGAGAATTAAAGAAGAGAGAGTAACAGTTAGAAAATTGAAATTAGGGGACTACCCACGTGAAGGCATTTATAACATAGTAGGAATAATCGGCCAATATCTATCCGTACGGGGTCCAATCCTAATTCAAAAAATTATAAAGAAAAAAAAAATGATCCTGAGCCAATCAAAAGAATCCAATCCTAATTCAAAAAATTATAAAGAAAAAAAAATGATCCCGAGCCAATTGCAATCTGATACCAATCTTAATTCAAAAGAGCAAATCCAATCCTGAGCCAATTGCAATCTGATACCAATCTTAATTCAAAAGAGCAAATCCAATCCTGAGCCAATCCTCACATAGCAAATTATAAAGAAAAAAAAATGATCCTGAGCCAATCTGATACCAATCTTAATTCGAATTCCAATCTGATACCAATCTTAATTCAAAAGAGCAAATCCAATCCTGAGCCAATCCTCACATAGCAAATTATAAAGAAAAAAAAATGATCCTGAGCCAATCTGATACCAATCTTAATTCGAATTCCAATCTGATACCAATCTTAATTCAAAAGAGCAAATCCAATCCTGAGCCAATCCTCATATAGCAAATTATAAAGAAAAAAAAATGATCCTGAGCCAATTCCAATCTGATACCAATCTTAATTCAAAAGAGCAAATCCAATCCTGAGCCAATCCTCACATAGCAAAATTATAAAGAAAAAAAAAATGATCCTGAGCCAATTCCAATCTGATACCAATCTTAATTCAAAAGAGCAAATCCAATCCTGAGCCAATCCTCACATAGCAAATTATAAAGAAAAAAAAATGATCCTGAGCCAATTCCGATCCAATACCAATCTTAATTCAAAAGAGCAAATCATAAAGAAAAAAAAAAACGATCCTGAGCCGATCCGATACCAATCTTAATTCGAAAGAGCAAATCATAAAGAAAAAAAAAATGATCCTAAGCCAATTCCAATCCGATACCAATCTTAATTTGAAAGAGGATAGAGAATAGCTTATTCACTCACAGAATGAAATCCGCGTTCAATTTTTTTCGGGGACGAATCTCAAAGCAACTTTTTTCAAAACTTTTATGTGCACTAGAATAACGGCATTGAACCAATATATTCATGCCATCTCGAAACAATTCAATGACTGGGTTTTTTTTTCCAAATTCTTTTGTTAAATATAAATATTAAGTCAGTAATGTTTTCATTTAAACAATTCAAAACGCATTGAACCAAATCTAAATATAAATGGCAATTAGCAATGGAGTTCTACTCGATCTTCAGCTAGATTGGGACATTACACAAAAATATGAATGACCTTTGATTGAATGGTCCAGATCAAATTTCATGATTCACGAACTATATAGATAAATAATGACAGAGGATTACAGTCAGGATTGATTAGGTCATTTAATTAAAATTTTATCGACAAATTATGATAGGTTTACAGCCAGGCTTGAGTAGTATGCATGGCCTTAATTAATTGCTTTCTTTTATTAGTCAAATTGCCATTTTTAATGCATTTGTGTTAAATTAAAAATTTATTAATCTGTTTTATATAAGAGTTGCATTATAAAAGAAAACATCATAAATTCTAACTAAGGCTCAAGGGGAGATCAAGAATGGTTCTGTGGCGTATAATTCTTGTGATAATATCCACAGTTACAATTACAGTCCATAACCAGCTTGATTCTCAGGGTAATTTCCTGTTATGCAAGATTACTGTTACAATCTGCTCTCTCTCTCTATCTCCCTGTTCTTTGTGTCTGATATGTTGACTTTGATGCTTAGGATATTGTTTATTTCGTTAATATATAAATTTTCCTAAATTTTTGTTGTGTGACTTTATTCCTTCTTACAGGTTTTCTAAGCATTGACTGTGGAATTACTCCAAACTTTACTTATGTAGACAGCCAGACAAATTATCTATATGTCTCTGATGAGCAATTCATCGATACAGGAGTCAACATCCAAATTTCTCCGTCAAATGGATTACCTAGGGCTTTTGAAACTGTTAGAAGCTTTCCCACTGGAATTCGAAACTGCTACACCTTAAGAACCTTGACAGTAGGCTCTAAGTATCTTATAAGAACCACATTCAATTATGCAAATTATGATAAATTAAATAAACCCCCTATTTTTGATATTTACTTGGGAGTCTACTTTTGGGATACAGTAAATGCAAGTTCTCCTTTCTATCCTGAGATTATTGTCAACACTACAACCGATTACTTGCATGTTTGTCTTGTTAATAAGAATCTCGGCAATCCTTTTATATCTTCACTGCACTTGAGGCTACAGAAATCAACAAGTTATCAGGAAGTGCAACCGAGTCAATCATTGATTTTGGTGCGGAGGGCATATTTAGGACGAAGCAAAAATGTTCCATTTATAAGGTCCGTGTATAAAGATCCATTTCTTATCTGCTCTCTTTTCTATTTCTACAATTTATCTATTTATTTTGACAAACTACTTGTTCTCTTTACTACCCATTCAATGGCTAGAATGTAAGTTCGAACAGGACATTGTTGAATTAAAAACAGTACTATAACATGGTGATGAATACTCTTTTTGCTTCCTCCATTTCTTTTTTTTGCACCAAAAATAGGTACCCTGATGATAAGTATGACCGGTGGTGGTTCCCTGAGACCTTAAATGGAACAACGGGGATCTCAACAAACTCCACCGTACAAACTGGCGACAACTTTGAGATCCCTTCTATAGTGAAGCAGACTGCTGCCACCACTAACACTACCCAACAACCACTCAACCTCAGTTGGACTACCAATGAAAATTCCACCAAATATAATTTCATTCTTCACTTCTATGAGATCCAGACATTGTTGACTGGTCCAAGGGAGTTTGATATACTAATCAATGGAAATAAGCCATTCGACAAACCAATAATCTTGCAGACTTGGAATTCGAGCACTATCTTGTTGTCAAGTTTTAATAATTATAATGTCTCCCTTGTGGCTACTTCAAATTCGACTCTTCCTCCTTTGCTGAATGGATATGAACTGTATAAAATTGCACCCGTGGGGGTCCCTACTTTCGGTGCAGATGGTAATTTTCTTGACGAAATCTAACTATTTAGTCTTATTAAACCTCAAGGAGTAGTTTTTCAAGGTATATATGTATTTTTTTTTTTTTACTTTCAGTCGCTGCCATTAATGGTATCAAGCAGGATCATCAGATAAAAAAAGGGTGGAGTGGTGATCCTTGTCTTCCAAAAGTGTTCATATGGACTGGTGTAAGCTGCATCTCCAACTCCTCTAACATAACAAGGGTCACAGCCTTGTCAGTTCTTTTCTCTTTTTTATTCTCTCCCCAATTTCCATATTTTGTTTTTGAATTAATAGAAGCTGAGAAAATTCGGTCCAACTACTGAACTATTTTACCTATGTTATTTTTTATTCTTTTCAGAAACTTATCATCTAGTGGATTGACAGGTCCGTTGAGTCTTTACCTTGGAAATCTAAGTGCCCTCGTGTCATTGTAAGTTCCTTCAACCTAAGAAACAAGTACCACTAAGTTTTTTGTATCCTTGTGTCCTTGGATTGACAGGTCCAACCTTGTGTCATTGTGGCATTTTAGAATATTATATTAGTTAAAAATGATGTTCAAATGAAGTGTCTTGATAAATTTTATATAAATTGACATTAATGCAAATTTTATATATATTGCCATTATCCAGCTACATATTAATTAATTCTTGACTAGTCGTTGCTTGTTTACTTTTTCAGGGATTTATCTAGCAATAATTTATCTGGATCTCTTCCAAGTTCTCTAGACCAATTAATAGCTCTTACGTACCTGTATGCATTTTAACAGTAACCTAAAAAATATATATCGAGTTTATGTTAGGACCAAATGATTAATTAATAATTTTTCTGTCGTTTCTTTAGTGATATAAGACGAAATAACAACATTTCGAGCACCCTTCCTCCTGTGCTTCAGCAAAAACAACAAAATGGAACCCTAACGTATAGGTAACAGTTATTTATTTATTTCCATCCTCAGATGCTTTAGAATAACTGAAACTTTCATTCATTTATGACATCATGATTGTTTATGTCATTTATGATCCATGTTTGGCAGGCGTCACTAAGTATTCAATTGGTATTTTAATCTTTAATATTTTGGGTGTCAGGTTTGATGATATTATAAAGCCGACTCCATCTCCGCCCCCATTTCCTACTGCATCTTCTTCTTCGAAGAGTTATATTCCAATTATAATATCGATTGTGGTGGCTGTCCCATTGTCGGTAATTGCAGTTGTCATTGCAACTATCTTTTTGTTGAGGAGGAAACGTAAGACAACATAATCCTTTGTTATATACAGATGATATGTGTATTTAATCTACACATCTTAAGCCACTATATTAATCCAAGTTATGTTAATGTTACATGTGGAATCTTCAAACACCTCCACTTTTTGGCCTCCAGCATACCTCCATATTTCTAATTTAAATTACAATTTTCTAATAGTTATATATACGGAAATAATACGGTTAAATATGATCTATATTATTTTCTCTACATGTAAAAACATATTGGTTTTCTATTTTTTTATATGAACTAATAAGTTTAAAAATAAACGTCCATAAATTATCCAAATTAGTGTTATTTTAAAGCTTTTAATAACAATCACAACAAAGTTGAAATGTCATAATCTTTTATATGTTTATATAGAAAATAATATAGCTCATATCTGACGGTTTTATTTTCACATTTAAATTTTAACTTTTAAGTTAAGAGTAAGCAATGGAGACTATTGAACCCTCAATTTAAAGGAAAAACTCAAAATTGTTACCATCAAAAGTCTTTATATTTGTCATGTCTGAATTTCCTCAAGTTAAATGAATTTCTTCTCACTTTACAAATTACTAGGATGAATTGATCATCAATAAAAATGATAAACATAATGTGTAAAAGTGCCTAACTGATTAAAATAAAAAAGACGTTTTATACTCACCTTTTTAAACTCTATGTAAATGACTAAATGCACATCTCTTTATTTTATATACAGAAAACCAACCAATCGTCCCAAAGCAAGATGATAGTTCTGAATCAGGCTCAGTGACAAATATCCGAGAAGATTTTCAGATTGTTGATAACCTTCAATTCAGTTACAATGATCTGAAGAGAATCACAAATGATTTTCAGAATATTATTGGAATTGGAGGATTTGGAAGTGTGTATTTGGGGATCCAAGAAGATGGACTTCAGGTTGCAGTTAAGATGCGCTCTCATTCATCCTCCCAGGGGGTTAAGGAGTTCATGGCTGAGGTAATCCATCGTCACTACAGTCTTGTATGACAATAAGTTAAAGATATTTATTATTTTCATAAATTCTTCATAGGCTAGAAACTTGGCAAGAGTTCATCACAGGTACTTGGTCACACTAAAAGGCTACTGCATTGGTAGAAATTGCCTGGCACTTGTCTACGAGTACATGGAGGAAGGAAATCTACAAGAAAAACTCAAAGGTGATTGATTATCATTGTTACTATAAAGTTAAAAATCAATCTTAGGCTAACATTCTAAAATAGCAGATGATATAAGGCCTCTTACTTGGAAGCAGCGACTTAGAATTGCATATCAATCTGCACAAGGTACGGTACAGCACCTACTTTATAAGGTTAAAAATCAAATAAATTTTTGTCATAACTTTTCACCATTTATTTTAATAAAATATATCAAAGGAAAGCATTCAATATAGTATGTTGGGACTTGATTAAATCAGAGTGTCAGGCTCTGTACATTAACTGTTGTGTTGTATTTCTTCAATGATTTTTTTTTTTCTCGTGTCTTCTCCTTAATATAAAAATAAACAATCAGGCAGTGGAACTATATTCAGGAACAAACAAATTATATATGCTAAGTATTGAGAACATTTTGGTTTGATCAAAATATTATTGTATAATAAAATAATATATATTTGTTTAAACAAATGCAATGAAGGATTGGAGTATTTGCATAAGTCTTGTAATCCACCACTTATCCATAGAGATGTCAAGGCCAGCAATATTCTCTTAAATGCAAATCTAGAGGCAAAGATTGCGGATTTCGGGCTCTCTAGGGCTTTTGATAGTGATGCAGTCCGTTATGTTTCAACCAGAATAATAGGCACTCCTGGTTATCTAGATCCCGAGTAAGATCTCTATTTTGGTTGACTTATTTTATTTATTTTTCATCTTAAGTCTAAGAACAATTGTGTTTTTGTTTGTTGGATTGGCGTGGGAGGTTTGAGTAGATCTGTTTTCATCTTAATTCTATCAATAATTCTCTGCCTATGAGAGCCACAATGTATTTTCTTATGTATTAGTTAAATGATTGCTTGCACCTTCTTTAGGTACTATTCATCAAGTCAACTAAGTGCAAAAAGTGATGTGTATAGCTTTGGAGTTGTTCTATTGGAGATCATCACAGGCCAGCCCCCAATTAGTGAGGATTTAGAAGGAGGTAACTTGGTACAATGGGTGCGTAAATATCTATCCGTAGGAGACATCAAAAGCATAGTTGACCCCAAAATGGAAAACAAGTACGACATAAACTCAGTTTGGAAGGTTACTAATGTTGCACGTAGGTGCACTGAGAACTCTTCTTTTGAAAGGCCAAGCATGAGTGCAGTCGTTTCTGAGCTCAAAGAAAGCCTTGAGTTAGAAATCTCAACAGACATAAAGCATTGTGATTGTAGTACAGATAACTTGGCAACTGATGTAAGCCAGGATAGTGCTTTTGATATGGCTTACATGGGTGGCATGCCAGTGCCAGGTCTTATTGTCAGATAATTCTCTCTGCCATTTAATTTCATTGCTTAATTGTTCTGTTCATCATATATGGCTAGCGCTTCAATATATTTTGAGAGAAAAAAATTAAGCAATTTAGAGTCGAAGCATTTCTGATCATTTTTCTTTTCTTTTTTTAATTTTGGAAGGTGAACTATTATATTGTTTTGTTCTTATATCAACAAGTTAGTTTGCACTTGGTTTTTTCGGTTTGATATTGTATTGCGTTGCATGCTTGAATAAATATAAACATGTTATTCGATATGTTTTGTGTTTATTGTATTATAATTTGAAAGGTATAAGATTGATCGTTTCGTTCCAAGAGTTTTATTTCGGATTAGAAAATTAAATGTAGAAAGAGAAGAAATTCTAAAAACTAGTCATTTGAGAAAGAAAGATGAGCTATCGTTTTACTTTGTTTCACCACTCTTTTGGTCATAGCTTAAAATAGAGAACTACAACTTTATATAACAATCTAGCCAATGATAAATTCTTCATCAATTTGTACAAGTTAAATAGAATCCACAATAATTGTGCAATTTCCTTTAGAAAAAATTGTTAAATAGAATCCACAAATTAAATAGAATCCACAATAACTGCATAACAAAAAAAGACAAGGACGGGGGCGAACTTAAAAATTTAGATTAGGGGTTGAAATGTGAAATGCATAATACTTGTTAGCCGGAACTTATACCAAAGTTTTCGCGGGCACCAATTAAAAATCTAACCACTAAACTACATACACAAACCTTAAATGAAATTTTATAAGAGGGGCTTAACTATATAAACATTTTTCATACATCAAACCAAAAATGAAATTTTAATATAACCTTTTTTTTTGAAAAACATAGGAGTGGCTATACATCCCTTGGCTTGCATTACGATCTGCTTCTTATTAGGACACTGAAAAATTGTGAGGGAAGAGATGTCCATCTTCATTCCACCTCACTTGCGAAGGAAAATTTGAGTATGAACTAGGGCGTTATTTTTGGTGTGGGCAAGAGTGAAAAGCACAAGCCATTTGACTCATTTGGTAGAAACAAATATGTTCATAAGTTTGTATCTGTGTAGTAATATTTTAGTTAAGTTTGGAAATCAAACAACCCAACTATTTAATATATTACAATAAAAGATTTTCTCCATCTTGGTTTTAAATCCATGGCCTCCCACAACAGAGACCACGTGCCTTTGCCACTAGACTAAAGTTTAGTTCTTTATTTGTGCTGTAATTCATTAAGGAATAATTAAATTGTCTTAATATTCCGGCATTCTTTTGTTTTTCCAGATCATTCTGCAAGCCTGGAAAAACAATCCCAGATATTTGTATGAACCTAGTGGCCTTCAAGTCATTACTTAACAGAGCCATAACAGAACATAAACAGAGTAAAACAGAGCTAACATTCTATGGAAGTTTTGCTGGAATTATTTATGAAGTATTGTAAAATAAAAACCAGCCTGTTTTTCGTCATAATTACGGTCACATTATCCATAATGAATAATTCCAGTAATATGTCATTAAATTTTAGCTCTAATTTTCTTTGATTTTACTCTGTTACTCCTCTGTTTTTACTCTGTTTTAGGTCTGTACACAAGTGGAAATGCCATACTTCACCTGCAAAACAAATGAATTTAAAGTCTTCTTAAAAACTAATAGAAATGTGTTCAAGTGAAGGCTTCAATAAACTGGAGCACAACTATTCTTGTAAATTGTAACTTTTTTTGTTGCTTTTACGGTACCTTCCGGAATTGGTCCAGTTTTAAGTTGTGCTCCAGTTTTAGGTTTAACAGAGGTAATTTTTTTTGTTGCTTTTATGTATACAAGTGGTACCTTCCGGAATTGTAATTTTATGAGACCAATTGGGCATGATTTATGGTTTAATTGGTGAGGTTTTGGTTCCAATTAAGTTTATTTTGGGTTTCCATATGATTTGAACTTGATTGGATTTGATTTGGGTCCAATTGGTTTTGATATGTGGTTGTACAAGTCCAACTATGTTTTGTTTGGTCCGATTTGGGACTTGGGGCTTACATGTGTTCAAAATAAAATGAATTCATGGGGGATCTAGGTTGATACTTACATGGGCCTTACATGGGTCCAATTAAGTTTATTTTGACACTTGGCTAGATTGATTGGAATAATAAATAAAATTAGGTTATTGAGTAAAATATAAATCAATAATCACCTTGTACAAATAAGAATTTTATAATCTTTGATATTTCTTTTAGGGAGAAACCCCGTAGACTGTATGCTCCGTCGCAAAAAGTCACTTTTTACTCTCGCGAAAAGTGCTAGTCTTTTGTAGTAATGAGTTACAACTTGCAAAATAACTTCTACTAGAATCTTACAGGTTCCTTAATTTTTTTTTTTTGGTAAATAGCCCATTTGCAGCTTTCATTGATTCAACTACATGGTTTCTATTCAAAGTGTATTAATCAAGCGTTCCAGTCTAAAAGAATATACAAAAATTGAGATGAATATAATAATCATTTTCTTAGCTCGGTTGTCAATCTATTGCATTCTCTCTCTTGGAAAGGATAATATAATAATAAACATAAAAATTGTATTCTAAGAAGAAACTTGAATCATTTTTCTTGGAGTCTGAGGTCCTCCATCGGAAGAACAACAAAAGAAAGGGGAGCGGTATAAATCAGAGAAGAATGAGAAATTGAGAGAATCAAAAGAAAAATAAAAGAAGAAAAAAATGGAGGAAATGAGAGAAGAAATAAGAGCTGCGGCAATCGTACACAATGACGAGAAGAAGGAGACTGTGGTGAAGAGCTTCTCGATTTGCTTGTTTGCTTGAGATTCACTAGCTGCTCTCAAACGACTCGATTCTGAATGGTGAAAAGTTCAAGCCTTGTCATACCCATCAATAAAAGGTGTGGATTTCGAGTTATTCTTAGCTCCCTTCAATTGATTTATTGTTTAATGTTTGGTTGCCGGTTTCTTTGACTGCTTGTTGTTGCTTACTGTTTCTTTAGAACTGTTATTTGCTTGTGTGTGCCTCATCGATTTATCTAATTAGTTATGGTGCATATTTGCATGGCATACATTATGTGACTTAACATGTGAAATATTGGCCACATGTTATCATAATAGTTCTGAACATGACTATAGTATGATTTGGAATTTATTTATGAAGAAAATGCTTTATGCACACGAATGTAAGAACCATTTAGACATTTGACCCATTAAATGAATGATAAACCTTGTGTATAACGGGAAATATTATACATGTAGGTCTTGTAATTGCATCTAAGTAGTAGTTAATGACTTTTGTTATGATTTCTAATTGCATGAATTTAAACCATAGATTTCACGTGAGGCAAGACCATATTTTCATATAATAAATTCTGAAATTAAATGAGGTTTGTCCTACACATTCAGTTTGAAAATTTAAATTGATATATATGAAATGCATTGGATTTTAAGAAAATTTGAAGTAACAAGTCTGATAATTTGCTGGCCAATGACATGTAAGTATTGTACCTATAGCACAGGTCGTTTGCTTTATTGTACTTGTAGTACTTGTGGCACTGGCACATATGTATTAGTCATATGCTTTTAATTCTTTGCATGTTCATTGTTGCTTGTTCTATTGCTTAATTGCTAGTTGAATTCTTGAAACTGGTTTTGACTTACATTTTATTGCATGAATAAGTGAGATATCATAAGAAGCTTGAGTCTGATTATCTTAAACTTAAATATAATTGCTTTGAAGTGTTGATTTGCATCATATTGTACTAATTGTTGGGAATTATTGAATTTGGATTGTTAGACCAGAAACTGATCAGAAACTGACCATAGTCATGAGATTGTTGAAAGGAATTGAGTTGGATTTTAGACAACTTGCTAAAATTAGTAAGTTTTGAAGTACTGATTAACTGTAGGCGAAAATGGATAAAAATACTGAATAGTCTTCAAGCATGTAGGCGCTGTTATGTGTAGCGCATGCTTGAAGCTCGGTTTTAAAAGTGGAATGATCACGTAGGTGCTATAATGTGTAGCACATGATCGAAGTCATATAGACGCTGCTATGTGTAGCAGATGACTTACACTTAGTTGTGAAATCTAGTCAATCATGTAGGCGTTATTATGCGTAGCGCATGATTGTGTTGTTGTAAAATGAATTATGTCAGAATCAAATTAATGAACTTTGATATAATATTGCATTCATAAAATATAGTCCAAATCAGTTAGTATGGTGGGCAATTCTTCAAGTATGTAGGCGATATCATGTGTAGCTCATGCTTGAACTCAATTATGAAATCTGCCAGTCACATAGGTGCTATTATGTGTAGCGCGTGATTGAGGTCATGCAGGTGCTGTTATGTAAAGCGCATGACTTAAAATAAAAAATAAGTTTAAGTTGATCACGTAGGCGCCGTTATGTGTAGCGCACAATCGGATTATGTAGGCGCTGTTATGTATAGCGCATAATTGAGAGATAGAGCGCTCTATGTGAATTGCCCCATCATACTATGGTATTACCCTTACATTTGTAATTATATGAATTTTATTGCATTTAATACAAATGTTTGTTAATAAAGCATGGTTATATGTTAGGGATGCATAACTAAATTGGATTGAACTTTTAAGTCAATTGCAGTTGAGCGTTGCATATTATAATATTCCATTATGCTTGATTGTTATAGTTTATCAATTCTCTCTAGCTTGCCGATTTTCTTCCGTGATATTTGAGCATTTCTTAAAGTGAACTTATATTTATGTTTTTTGACTTATTATATTTGATATTTAGATTCGTTGGCTCTTAGATTATTATTGTGGTCTATATTTTGGTGCTCAGTGTTTTTTTAGTTTTAATTGGTCGGATCTGAGGATAACTTAACTGGAACTAAATACCGCATAGGGAGATTTTCAATCTCTCACTGTTCCACTTTGTGGGTTCCAAGTAAAAAGAGCAATATACGCAAATGAGAGGTCAAACTTTAAGGTTTGCGGGATTTTCCACATAAAAGGTTATTTGTTTATTTCCAATAAATCTGCTATGGCATTTCATTTGTATATTATTAGACCATAATAGGTTTATTCTTCGATTTTTTTATTTCATGTATAAAACTTAAATGAAAGTTCCTTCATTTATTGTGGCTCTTATCTTTGTCTTTGGTAATGTATGTATATTTATGATTATGTCAGATAATTGAATTGTCTTGTGCTAATGAGCATGGCGGGTTGTCTGTCCTATTGTTGGGACGTGACACACACCGGAATAATCAAAATAAATTACCAATTTTATATCTAGAAATCAATGAAAATAACAAAATAACCAGAAAATTTAATGCTAGAAAAGATCAGGATAGATTTACTGATAAAAAGCGGGAAATTAATTACCAATTTCGGATAAAGACGTGAAAGACCATTTGCTGGTAAATACCAAGACAGATCAGGAGCCGTTTCAGTTTACTAGTAAATGGGATGGGTTGTCAGAAAAATTAAAGAAGTAATTTACTTCATTTCCGTTTATATTTATATTTTTTATTTATGGCAATGAAACTGTGTTGGACCATTTAATATATAACAGCTATCACTTTCTACTCAAAAAAGAAATCAATTAAAAATGTATGCCATGTGTCATCTTTAGATTGGTTGAATTGAAAGGAGGTCAAGAAAATCCTGCCCACAAGGGGGCAGAGGATACGGTTCCGAATCCTAGAGCCATGGTTATGAGTGTGTTGCCATGTTTAATGCTATAAATAATTTTAGTTAAACCACAACAACCCGAAGAAAATATATAATTAATGTGCAACTTGTGATCCACAACCACCCGAGCATGATTAATTTTATGCAACATCTAAGACATAAAATTTGTGATTAATTTAAAGCAATCCGAGCAAGTAAATCAATTTATTTGAGAAGGCATCGGTTTTTCAACTCCAACAAAATAACAATTAAGATTTGCACATATATACACACAAGCATTGTATAGAACATATATAGAAAGGCAGCTGTTTGTCAACCCCACCTTTGTCTTTTTTGTTGGAAGAGCTATCAGATTGTGCGCGAATGCCCGTATTGACAAATCAGGATCAGTTGTGAATTATAATAGATAATATAATAAAGAAATATTCGTAAGCATAATAAAGAGTATTAAAATCATGTAATAATATTAATTTGACATATACTATTTCTTCTTAATAACGTATATGAAGTATATAAATTATAAAAGTATTTAAATAAGAAATAAGAACCAACTTTTATATATATATATATAGAGAGAGAGAGAGAGAGAGAGCTGTTAAAATTAAATTGATGATCGAAGTAGACAGTTAAAATCAAATTGACACATTATGGTGATGCTTGGTTGTGGACTAAAGTTAATGAGGTCTAATTTGGTTATTTCAACTTATGCCGATCTAAATTATTCATGTTTGGTTGATACCTAAAGTTATACTTTGACTTAAATTATTTCTTGTTTGATAAGAATTTGATGGCTTAAGGCATGATTTGATATTACAAATTATTTTGCCTTACAAAATTTGTAATATTAATAATAAAACTATTCTTCGTATTTTATTTTTCATTTTGATTGAAAGAAATTGTACAAGAAAATGAGTTACGTATAAATTAATTATGTATCTTAGAGAAGCACATTGTATTTAATGAATCTTATTTAATTAAAATTATATGTATACCAATTTATTTGTCAAAAATGTGTTAGGCTGATGAACAAAAAAATTATTATTTTGTAGTACAATTTAAAAAAAAATTCTTTAATTATTTTCTAGATTGCATATTTTGTTGATTTAGAAAGTTATCTCATTTAAAAAAAAATATTGAGTCTGTAATTGATAAAGTTATAAGGTTTCTTATAAGAAAATGAAAAAAAAATTGCTTATTTTATATTCCTTAAAAAGTTATTAAAAATAATAAAAATAATAAAAAGTTAGACCTCATACTCAATTAAAATTAAACCATCTAAAGAGGTGGATTAGTTTACGCCAATTTAGTCCAGCCTAAAGATCAACTTATTTCGTCTTAATCTGTTTCAATTAAACCATATTTAGTGAAATAAATGAGACCTAAAGCTTGTATTCCACTGTTTAGTCCACAACCAAACATGACCTATGTTATTTAATATGCCTTGATTGAATGTGTCCGATGAGTCAAATTACAAAAAGTAAACTTGATAAGGGGTGATCATAATTAGGTTAAAATTAAATAGACTTGCTAGCTGTTAAATACGTCTAAATAGCAAGGCTTATTCAATAAGTCAACTTATGAAGAATAATCTTCTTATCCCTTTATAACTTCTTTATTTAGGTTCACATTCCGTGGAATAAACATAAGAGCTTAAATAATCGTGCTCTATGGACGCTGGTTCACCATGGACGAAATACTTTTAATATATCTACACTTAATGGATCAATACACCAAATTTATTTAAGAAAATATATCCATTTGACTTGCTTCTCCATAGATCTCTTGGTTCTCTTTCTTCCTAAATGGACGACTTTCTCTCTTTCTTCCCAAACCAACATGGTAACTGAAATTGACCAAAAGAAAAACAAAAAGGAAAATCGTCTCCAACTACAAGAAATTCACCCCAAATCGTGAGAATCAGACTCATTTAGAAAACAATACTCGGTTGCATCAGGCGAATGAATCCCATTCTCGTGATTTTTCACCGCAAATCAGATGCCGTGTAACCCACTCAAAAATACCGGAACACTGCTGGCCGATTCCTATAGCCACGGTTATGAGTGTGTTACATTGTTTAATGCAATAAATAATTTTACTTCAACCCAACAACCCCAACAACCCCAACAACCCCAACAAGATAATTATTATGTAACTTGTGATCAACAACAACCGGAGCATAATTAATTATATCAATGCAAGCTGAAACCTTAAATGCAATATTTCAAACATATGATTAATATATAATTAATTCACAACAATCCGGGCAAACAAATCAATTCATTTTTTGTTAACCCCAACATAATATCCACATATATATGTCTCAAGCATTATATATAAGATACATAAGAAGGCAGCTGTTGGTCAACTCCACCTGTCTCTTTTTTGTTGGAAGAGCTGTCTGATAATGCACGAATGCCTGTATTTGCCTGTATTTGCCTGTATTGACAAATAAGGATTCGTTATGAGCTTAAGATGGATAATATCAAACAAATATTTATAAGTAGAGAAGGCTTCAAATGTCTTTATTTTTTGTGTCACTATCATACTTCTACTTTTTACAAGATAGTATTTTATATGTAACTAATACCAAGTATGAAAAATATTGAAGTATTTAAAAAAGAAAGAAGAGAACCAATTATATATAAAATTTTGTCCTCAGCAATAGTAATCTTTAATTGCAACATTTATTTAGTGGTTAATGTAATATCTTTTTTTGTTGATATATAGGTCGTAGAATTCCAATCTGGTTGAATTCTTTATAGAATATTTAACGCAAAAATTGATAATAGAAAAGATAAATAGAATATGAAATGTATAAATAAAAATTGATAATTTAACGCATTCCTGTAAATAAAGAAAAAATGAGACTTTTGCTAGCTCTTATTTGAGATGCGAAAATATATTGGATGTCCGCAACTTTTAAAAGTTTATAAATTAAATTACCTTATCCCATATTACATTGTTTTATTAGGATCGATACATAAATGAATAATGTTTTACAAATACAGATAGTAAATTCACAAATAATGATATGAATATGAATGTGGAAGAAATAAATTATATCCTTTCCGTTCAGCATCCCATTCAATAGAAGTTAGTGGGTATGTTGTCATTTAATAATTAATGATAATTTTATATTTAAATAAATCAGGATTGATGGGTTACATTTATATTTAATTAGACAGATAGTAACAGGTTTACAGCCAGGCTGGAGCAAGTTGGCCTTTTTTGTTTTAAAGGTTACTGGACAACTAACGATTCTATTAAAAAATCCAAGAATATTTACAAGCCCGGGGTACCTGGTTTTCGCTGACTTACAGCAAGCTGGCCTTGATTGTTTTTTCTGAACCGAATTCTAATTTTATTAATACATACTTGACAAATAAAACATTAGTTAATCATATTTAATATAAGAGAGTTGCAACATAAAAGCATTCATTATCATTTGTCACCAACGTTCAAGGGGGGGAGAATGGTTCTGTGGCTCTCAATTCTTCTGATATTCTCAACAGTTACAAATGGAGTTCATAGCCAGCTTAATGCTAATGGTAAGTTCCTGCTATGCAAATGCATTCTTATAATCTGCTCTCTCTGTCTCTCTCTTTTTGAAAGTTTGCACCAATTGCATCAGTTACATCCTAATGTTAACCTTCTAGAGACAGTTATGCTTTTTGAGGCCCACATTGTCATGCTGTTACTGTTGAAAATTAATTCAAAATTATTTTTAGATAATCTTTGCATTGGTTTAGTTTAGTTAGAATCAGTTTTTAAACGCATGAAAACTGCAATGACTATTTTAGGCATTGGTTATTTTAAGCATAATTATTTTAGGATTAGTTAGAGTAGTGGTTAGTTATTTTCAGCATGTTGTGTAGTGGGTGCTTAATTTAGAGAAGTTGTGGGTGATTATTTTAGGAACATTGTATTGCTTTAAATACTGCATAACTTTATGTAATTGAGTAAGAGAAAGGAAATAAAGCATTGTTTCTATTTAGAAAAATATTCTTCTCTCTTCAATCCTTTGCATACTGGCACAAAGCAGTGCAGTATTGCTGAATTTATCCCAACAAAATGGTATCAGAGCCGAAGGTTCGGTGGGCAAGCAATTGAAGGCAGAGTCAAGTTGCAATCTATGGTAGAGTTGATTGTTGTGCAACCTTGAAGAATTGGGGCGTTTTCAATGGCAGAAAACAGCAGCAGCTTGGTGAGTGTGATGCAACCAGCAATTCCTCTCTTCATAGCAACTACCAATGCAAAGGAGGCACAGACAACCCTGAAAATAGCATTTCAAGGGAGTACTCGAGTCATGGCAATAAAGTTTCAAGGCCTACGCAGGGACTTTGAAACATTGCAAATGAACAAGGAAGAATCTGTGCAAATTTTCCTTTCAAGAGTACAAGGGGTGGTCAACCAAATTCGAGTATTTGGAGACACCATGGAAGAGAAGACGGTGGTGGCGACGGTGTTAAGGAGCCTAACACCCAAGTTTGATCATGTAGTTGTAGCAATTGAAGAATCAAATGATCTTTCAAACCATTCCTTTGATAAACTGATGGGATCACTGCAGACCCATGAAGTAAAGTTCAGATCAAACGAGAAAGGCAATGAAAAGGCGTTCTACAGAAAGGGGGAGTCCTCTCAAGGCAGAGGTGGATGTGGCCATTGTAGATTTGGCGAGTTTGAGTTTCAGCATGACAAAAAGATGTCTAGTGCTTCTAGCAGAACAGATATGGCTGTGTGCAAGCCGATTGTTTCAGAAAACAGAGGGAAGAACAGCAAGCATGCTGTGAAGAAGAAAAGAAAGAACAACCCATGCTTTTCATGGCGTATATAGGAGGTGGAAGGCAAAGATCCACAATCTTTGAAGAAATGGCAGAAAATGAAAAACTAGCATCAAGCATTGCAAGAAGAAATACTAGAAGCAAAAACAACAGAGATCAAGAGTGCAAGTTCAGAAGAACATAAGGCTGAAATTCTGATTAAGGCATTGGCAAGAGGAATGTTTGAAGAATTCAAAGCAGTTTTTTGGCATAATCAATTTTGAATTAAGGGAGAGTGTTGAAAATTAATTCAAAATTATTTTTAGATAATCTTTGCATTGGTTTAGTTTAGTTAGAATTAGTTTTTAAACGCATGAAAACTGCAATGACTATTTTAGGCATTGGTTATTTTAAGCATAGTTATTTTAGGATTAGTTAGAGTAGTGGTTAGTTATTTTCAGCATGTTGTGTAGTGAGTGCTTAATTTAGAGAAGTTGTGGGTGGTTATTTTAGGAACATTGTATTGCTTTAAATACTGCATAACTTTATGTAATTGAGTAAGAGAGAAATGAAATAAAACATTGTTTCTATTTAGAAAAATATTCTTCTCTCTTCAATCCTTTGCATACTGGCACAAAGCAGTGCAGTATTGCTGAGTTTATCCCAGCAGTTACCCTACCTTCCAGCGTTTTGCAGGTGTTGCGTACCAGTTTGGTAGAACTGGTACAAGTTAAAATGCATCTTTCCAACAGATTAGTGAACCCAGTTGCACCTAATCTAGACTCTTGTCCATATCCTATGCAAGAAATATGGGACAACAGAGGAATTCTCATTTTTCACTAAATCTTATTTTGGCCTGCTACTAATGTATATGTATTATATATATCATCATTAAGCTTGAGTGTTAATATTCTTACAGGTTTTATTCTCATTGACTGTGGGCTTTCCGCAAACTCTAGCTATGTTGACCTCAAGACAAATTTAACTTATGTATCCGACGAGCAATTCATCGACACAGGAGTCAACTACCAACTCTCTGTCAGTGGCTTACCTAGGGTATTCAGAACTGTTAGAAGTTTTCCCACTGGAAATCGAAACTGCTACACCTTTAGATCCTTGACAGTAGGCTCTAAGTATATTATAAGGGCACAGTTCATTTACTCAAATTATGATAGCTTAAATAGACCACCTACTTTTGATATTTATTTGGGAGTCAACTTTTGGGACACAGTAAATGCAGAATCTCCTTTCTATCCTGAGATTATTGTTAATACGACCACCGATTACTTGCAAGTTTGTCTGGTTAATAAGAATCTTGGCAATCCTTTTATTTCTTCATTAAACTTGAGGCAACTGAATTCAAGAATTTATCTACCGGCGAATGCAACTCAATCTTTGATTTGGGTTCAGAGGGCAGATATAGGAGGTGGCATGTTTTTTCCATATATAAGGTCTGTTTAGAAAGATCTAATAACTCTCACTTGAATCTTTTCTACAATATATTACATTTTATCAAACTATTTCTCTTACAAACAATTCGATCACTAGCATGGAAATTCCAGTAGGATATAATTTTAAATTAGAATTTTGTAAATTTATATTGTATTCCAAAATTTAAATTTATATTATTAGGAATGCATAACAATATATTCTGGAAACTTGTATTATTTGAAATGATCTTATATTAAAAGTCAAAAGAGAATAAAAATAGAATTTAATCTCGTAAATTTAAATAGTAATATAATAGAGTGATTAATACTATTTCTCCTTCATTGTTTGATTTGAACCAAAAATAGGTACCCTCTAGATAAGTATGACAGGATATGGTTCCCTGAGATCTTGGAGAAAACAATAGATATCTCAACCAACGCCAGCGTAGAATCTGATGATGACTTTGAGATTCCCTCTATTGTGAAGCAGACTGCTTCCACCACTTCAAGTACCAAAGAACCCCTTAATCTCTATTGGAGCTTGAATGACAAGTCCTCTACATATTATTGGATTTTGCATTTCTATGAGATCCAGAACACGTCAACTGATCTAAGGGAGTTTGATATACTTATCAACGGAGTTAAGGCATTCAATAAAATTATCTTTCAGACTTGGTACCAGACCAGTATTCAGTTGTCAGGTTTTACTAATTATAATGTCTCGCTCGTGGCTACTTCAAATTCGACTCTTCCACCTATACTGAATGGATACGAACTGTATAAAATTGTACCCAAAGGGGTCCCTACATACGATGCAGATGGTAATTTTCTGGAGCAAATTCTGTGTTATTAACCTAAAAGACTATATTTTTGAAGGTAGCTATGCTGTTTTTACTTGCAGTGGCAGCCATTAATAGCATCAAGAAGGATTATCTGATAAAAAATGGGTGGAGTGGCGATCCTTGTCTTCCAAAAGAGGTCATATGGTCAGGTCTCAGCTGCACCTCCAACTCCAACATTACCAGGATCACAGGCTTGTCAGTTCATTTCTGCTTTCTTTTCTTAATGCCTATTTTCATCATAGAAGACTTAACTGTGAACTATATATTTGGAAAATTTTTGTTTCGGAATTATGAGAAGATGCGAGAATTTGTTTCACTACTGACCCATTTCAATCTTTTTTTTTCAGAAACTTATCATCTAGTGGATTAATAGGTCCATTGAGTTACTACTTGGGAAGTCTAAGTGCCCTTGTGTCATTGTAAGTTCCTTCAAACTAAGATAGTACTACTAAGTTTTTTGAATAAACATTTTTGGTGGAATAAATCATTAAAAAAGTTTAGACTATAATATTAGAGGGCCATTATGTTTGAAAAAAAACGTCTTGATAAATTATATATATATTCCCATTATTGCAGATACAAAAATATTTTTAAAGAACATCAGAATAATTATACTAATTTAGTATTATTCCAAGCAAATGTTACACAACACGGAATGAACTTCAACTCGTTGTAGTCTGTCATCTGGTTGATTATTTCACTCGTACTTTATTTGTGTTGTGAGAGATGTATATTTTGATAACATTTGGGGTACGCACTTATCAACTTTACCATTTAATGGTTCTATTGCATCTCTTCACTAACCGTTGCTTGCTTTTTCAGGGATTTATCTAGCAATAATTTATCTGGATCTCTTCCCAGTTCTCTAGACCAACTAACAGCTCTTACATACCTGTATGCAATTCCAACGTAATATTAAAATTTATCCAGTTTTTGTTATGACTACAAGGAGTTCATAATTATTTTGTTGATTTTTAGTGATGTAAGAGGAAATAACATGATTTCGACTACCCTTCCTTATGGGCTTCAGAAAAGACAACGAAATGGAACCCTAACGTATAGGTAACACATTATTTTTTTCCTTTCTCATACGTGCGCAAATTTTACTCAGTGGTACCCTAATTTATATGTCATTTTGATGTACGTATAAACACTTGTAGATTTAACACATAAATAAATTTAAGGGTTTGTACTTACAACTCACATGATTCATATATCCCGACAATTGAGAGAGAGGAGCCGGTGACAAGGAAAGCATGCATTGTCGGATGTGAGCGAGATATAAAAAGAAGGAATGCATATTATCCAATAGACATCAAAGAAAATTTTAGGGGGTCTTTCATGTATACCCCTCAAAAACTTCAAAGTTACATATTTTCCCCCTCTAAATTTTAAAATTAGATATTTACCGATTTTATTGTCTTTTATATTAAAACTCATTCTAAATTTATAAAATACCTATTTTACCCTTCATTAAAAATATAAAACACCTTGTCGAACTCAAATTTGAATCTGAAAAGTTCTTCTACCATCCAATCTGCACGCATTGCAACGAGATTATTGCATGTTCGCTTCAAGATTCATGCTAATCTAGAGCATGCGGATTTCAAAGCAATTTTGATCTGTGTGCATTGCATTAAGATCTATGCATGTAGCTTCAATATTCGTGTGTTTTTGCTTCAAGATGCTTGCTGATCTAGCTTGCACTGATCTTAAAGCAATTCGGACGATAGAGGAATCTTCATATTCATATTGGAGTCAGATGGGCATTTTACATTATTTTAATAAAAGGGTAAAATAGGTATTTTATAAATTTAGAATGTGTTTTAATATAAAAGGTAATGAAATGGGTAAATATGTGAGTTTTTGATGTTTAGAGGGGGGAATATGTAATTTCAAAATTTGGAGGGGAAAAAATATAATTTTGAAGTTTTTGAGGGGATACATGAACTTCTTCCAAAATTTTAAAGGATCCAACTTTTTTTTATCATATCACAAATATTTAGCACTTCCATCTTTTTATGTTAGCTTTCTTACAAAAAAAAAAAAAAAGAATTTCCTTTCATAAATAAAGTGAACATCTTGCTTATTAATTAATTCCTTTTTAAACTATGCCGGCATTATAATCTTTAATGCTTTGTGTTTTAGGTTTGGAGATATAATTATTATTCCATCTCCATCTCCATCTCATTCTCAATCTACTTCTTCTAAGAAGAATATTATAGTATCAATTGCAGTGGTTGTCCCATTCTTCGTTATTGCAGTTTTCGTTGCAACTGTCTCTTGGTTGAGGAGGAAACGTAAGTTCTGTTTTGTTACATCCATTTTTCTCTTATTAATTAACAAATTCAATGCTCTCAATTTTGTATAATTACAGATGATATGTGAGATTAATCTCCGCTATTAAGCCAGTGATTTACTAGAACCATTTTCTAATTTTTAATCAGGAAAATTTAAAATTAAGCCTGAAATATGTAATTTTGGTTACCCACCATAGCTACATGATGGATGGTAAGTCTTCATAGCCAGATAAAGTCCTTTAATTTGTCTTACATTGATTTTCTTTAGTTTAATGAATTTCTTCTCACTTTGCTAAAAGACATCTGTGTAATTATTTGCAAATTACCAGCAGTGATAGATAGATCTTCAGTCAAAGTTCCAAACATAATTAATGCTCATGTCTATATTAGTGTAAAATGGCCTAACTGCCTACAAATAAAAATCGTTTTTAAATACATTTTCTAAAATTAATTGAAATGTGCGTCTCCATATTTTATATACAGATAAGCAATCAGGCACTCCAACGAAGGATCAAGCCAGCAAAAATACAAAAATCCCAGAAGAACCCAGCATTTCAACTCGACCAAAAGCAGGACCAGATTTTCAGATCATCGATAATCGTCAGTTCAGTTACAATGATGTCAAGAGTATCACAAATGATTTTAAGGATATTATTGGCAAAGGTGGATTTGGAGACGTTTATCTAGGCCTCCTAGAAAATGGATTTCAGGTTGCAGTTAAGATGCGCTCTCATTCGTCCTCCCAGGGGGTTAAGGAGTTTTTGGCTGAGGTAATCATCACTATGCACACATAACCCACTCAAACATTTGTGATAGTCAGTGGTATAGTGGCTATAGAAATAGCTAAGAGAAGTCCTAATTTAAATCTCTCTATTTATTAATAATTATTTTATAGGCTAATCACTTGGCCAGAGTTCATCACAAGAACTTAGTCACATTAATAGGCTATTCCATTGATGAAAATTGCATGGCACTTGTGTATGAATACATGCCTGAAGGGAATCTTCAAGAAAAACTGAAAGGTAATTGATTATACTTGATCTTGATCTTGCTTCCTTGAAAATCAATGTTAAGCTAACATTCTAAAATAGCAGATGATGTGAGGCCTCTTACTTGGAAGCAGCGACTTCGAATTGCATATCAATCTGCACTAGGTACGGTACAACAGCACCTACCTTATAAGCTACAATAAAATCTAGGAAATTATTGACGTAATTATCAGACACAAGTGTTCAATATATATAGTGTGTTGAATAACAATTGAAAAATAAACAAGCAGGCGCTTTGATTGTATTGATTAACAAATAAATTATAAATTCTAGGTACTGAGAACTTTTTGAGTAGATGAAAAAAATATTGTACAACAAAATAATATATTCATCTTTAAACTAATTCAATGAAGGATTGGAGTATTTGCATATGGCCTGTAATCCACCACTTATCCATAGAGATGTCAAGGCCAGCAACATTCTCTTGAATTCAAATCTCGAGGCAAAGATTGCAGATTTTGGTCTCTCGAGGGCTTTTGAAAGTGATGAAATTAGTTCTGTTTCTACTAGAATAATAGGCACGCTTGGTTATCTAGATCCTGAGTAAGATCTCTGTTTTCAAGTAAAATTTTGTTTTATTTTATTTTGTTTTTCCAAACTTTACAACTGCAATGCAAAATAATAATATTTCAACCAGCCTTATATATATCAGTAAGAATTGCTTTACTCTGAAACAATAGTTAAATTATTGCATATGCATATTCAGGTACTTTTCGTTAAATCAACTAAGTGCAAAAAGTGATGTGTATAGCTTTGGAGTTGTTCTATTGGAGATCATCACAGGTCAGTCCCCTACTAATGCAGGCTCAGAAGGAGCTAACTTGGTACAATGGGTGCGTGATAACCTATCTGGAGGAAATATTCAAAGCATAGTGGACCCTAAAATGGAAGCGGAGTATGACATAAACTCAATCTGGAAAGTTACAGATCTAGCATGTAGGTGCACTGAACTTACCTCATCGAAGAGGCCTACAATGAATACAGTTGTTTCTGAGCTCAAGGAAAGCATGTATTTGGAATTTTCAACAGAGAAAATGCATAATGAAAACAAAACCGAAGTAACTGATGTTAGCCAGGATAGTGCTTTTGAGAGGTCTTCCATGGATGACATGCCAGAGCCAGGTCCCAGTGTCAGATAATTTTTCTGCAACTTTCTTTGGCTAATTAATTGTTTAATTCATGATATATGGCTGCCACTTATTGGAACTTGTAAATAGTAGCCTTGTTGTTAAAAGCAACTTGCCTATTAATTTTCTGACAATTTAGATTGCGCTTGGTTTTTTAGGTTTGATGATGTACTACGTCGTATGATTTTGTAAATTTCATTTTGATAGTAGATCATTGTATATTTTTCTTGTTGCAATATAAAAACTTTAGATTCTTTCTGTTTTGTTTTATTCTGTATATCTTAATTTTAAAAAGTATAACACAGCCCATTTCATTCTATAAACTTCAATATGTGAAAAAGAAAGATGAGAAGTAACCACCTGCAATAATACGGCAAAAGCACATATTTTAAAGCAGGACACAACTAATGAACACCCCATGTCATATCCCGATGTGCCCTTCATTGCACGTGTTGACACGTGTGACCGGTATGCTGTAGTTTTGCAATACACACTAGTTGGGCTAAGATAATCACATGGGAAATATTTGAGGTGACAAATGAAGAGTGAGTCTATGGTATTATGCATATCACAGGTTGTTATCGTGCTATGGCTCTATATTCGAGTTTTCAAATCCTAACAGTCGATCCGAACCGTTCATCTTGTTCTCCATATTAATATGTTTTTGGAGACCAAATTTTTGTTTTTTGAAATTTGTTTACTATTTTTTTTAGATATTTAGAAAATCACTTGATCTGAAAATTCTGGACCATCCAAAAACAGTGATTTTCAATCAATCTAAAAAAATAGTAAAAAAATTTCAAAAAATGTAATATTTGCTCTCCAAACACATATTAACACTACAACAAATCTGACTTTCTGCGACCGGTCGCAGATAGTTAATCCGGTCACTGAAAACTGATTCCGGTCGCTAATACTCTGGTCCCTAAAAGCATTGTCGCAAATACTCAGGTGATGACGTCACCGGTCGCTGATACTTTTTTTGTGAACAATTTTTTTTGTCACTGTTGTTTTTTTGCTGACGTTATGAAAGGGTATCTACGACCAACAAAACGGTCAGTGATAGTCACACGTACCAAACATAACATACATAATAGCTCACGTATTTGATACCCTTCTGTCAGGTTTTTGGAATATTTGTTATTATTTAAATTTGCACCATTTAATAATTGATACCACACGTACCAAACATTCACATCGATCAAACAATAATATCAAATAATAGCTCAATTCGAATATAATATCAAATAATCATAACATACATAAATTTAATATCAAATATCATACAACAATTCAATATTAACATACAACATGATATCATATAACATAAATAAAAAGCCATCACATATATATACACACATTGATTTTTTTCTACAATGTTACAAGCTTACAAGCTTATAAAAGACATTTCCATATCCAGTTGTGTGAACTCAGGATGTCTGTCAGTTCTCAGGTTCTCATCTCTAAAATATCTGTTTTACAGAGGTCACTTTGTTTAAATATGAACAATAATAGAAATTAAAATATTAGATTGAGAATTTTAAAAGACAGAAGGGCTCCATATAACATTATATATAAGTATAATACTTTTCATCCATTGATAATATATTAAGAATTTTAAAAGACAGAAAGGTGCTCCAAATAACATTATAAGTTACAAAATTTGTATAAACAAGAGAAATGATGAATTTTACCTTGCAATCTGGTAACATTTCTCGAAACCAGATACCATAAGCATTTGCTTGAAAAGTTGAGGGCTTTGGGGCAATGCCAGATTACTCGAAACCAAATTACTCCAAAGTTGACTTCAACTGGATAAATAAAACCAAAAATTTCAAGGCTTCTATATGTCCCTTGCCAATTATCTAATTTCAAGACTTCATTATCCAATTGAACGCTTCTATATGTCCCTTGCCAATTCCACCGATACACCCGTACATTCGCTTTCAGGATTGAGTAAATTTCATCTCCATTACCATTATATCTCTACAACTGTCTTAAACCCAAACGGACCTTGAATTTCACCAAATCCTCAATTTAGAGCACTCCAATCAACTCCAGATAGTAGATAATAGAAACCAAAGAAATAAATGTTAGAAAGGCAGAGAGAAAAAAAAAAAGCTCGGACCTAATTGAGCATCCCAAGGAGGGAAGGAGTGGTGCAGTGGACGACGGTAAGATGGCAGCGGCGGAGGCGCATCGCTTCCAACGTTCGGCCATGGAGCTGCCGCATCCCAAGCAGCCCTCTGATCGGTGTCGAGAGAGCGAGAGAGAGACATGCCGAAGGCCATCGGTCTGAGGCGAGAGAGAAATGGCGGAGAGGGTTTAGGGCTGAGCGGGATCTGGCGTGGGAGATAGTTTTGGGGAAGGGTTTTGATTTTTGCGGAGGACTGTGCGCGGAGATGGTTCTGGTGCCTTATTTTTTTTTACCCAAAAAATATTTCAGTAATAAAAAAAAAAAGAAACTTTTAGTGACCAGTGAGGACGCCAGTCACTGATACTGGTTGCTAATACTATTGGTCACCTAAATTTGAGTGAAAATCTTTATTTTTGGAGAAAAATTAGCATCAGCGACCGGCGTTACCACCGGTCCCTAATATCGGTCGCTAAAGCTCCGTTTTGCTGTAGTGTAATATGGAGAACAAGATGAACGGTTCGGATCGACCGTTAGGATTTGAAAACTCGAATATAGAACTGTAGCATGGTGCCAAATCGTAATATGCATAGTACCATAGACTCACTCACAAATGAATCATAGGTTAGGGGTTGGATATGTTGTGGTCAACTAAATATAAGAAAAGATGTGTCGACTCCTAATGCACAACTGATTGGCATTTTTTCTACTAAGCCAATAAAGACCTCGACCAGCTAAGATCAATTGCAGCAAAAATTACATTAAATTTTTCCTACACTCACAATAGATGCATAAGAATCAAACGAAAGCTATCGATGTCAATGAATATACTCGAGGGAACAGGGAGTGTCCGATGGGCATAGGACAAATACAGTCCTGTGCTTGATCAGAGCCATTTGATCTGTGTCAAGGTTGATGCGGATGAGTTATTTTAAAGTCATCACTTAAATCTAAACCAGACCAAACGACTCCAACCGCTTTCCAGAACGAATTTGATCCAACACCCATAGGAAGGCCCCCTTTCCCATACTTGCAGAATTCAGTATCTATATGAAATTTGCTTGACATTTACATGGATCAACTAGTGAATCAAACAAACCCACAAAGCCTTAATTCATTTTATCTTGGGATAATATTTCATATATCCTCTGAAAACTCTTAGATTTCTTAAGTACCCTCAAAAGACTTTAATTTATCCTATTTAACCTCTAGCTCTTAGTAACCTTTCTTATTTGCCCTTTGAATTATTTGAACTAAAATCAGACGCTTAAAAATTTGTTATTCCGACTATGCCCATTAGTCTCTAATGATGTTTCTTTTCAAATTTTAACAATTCACTGTAACATCGTCCATCCTCTTTTAATGCTAATGTCAAAAGGGCTTGCCATCTATTCTCACCTTCGACTTTCCAATTCTTGATCTCAATTCTTCCAAAGCAAGCTGCAGGGACAAAACTGACAATGCTCATTATCTCCAAAAGACATTTGAAGATATTCGTTGTTCTTAATTCACGTGAGTCCCTGATGAATTAGTAACTGGTTGCTAATTTAAAGCTATATGCTATGTTTAATTGGATTAGATTAAAGGCCTACACTTGACCGATTAAGGTTCAAATTGAACTTTTTGCTTAATTGATGTTACATCAGTGCGATAGGGCAAATTGAAATTCCTAATAAAGGTAATCCCCAGACTGTAAAGGCGCGCTCTCAAATAAAAAGGCTTTTCTTGCGTTGGTTTAGTAGGTGTGATAGAGTAATCTTGGGAAAGTTTCTTAATTCATTAATTTTTCTTTTTTGTTTGGTTTTCTAACCCTGTTTTCAAGAGTTTGGTACCTTAAAATGGTTTGTTGTTATAGAACAATTTCAGAAATTTGGGTAATGGACAGGGAAGCATGAATCGTGGGAACTGGGAATTGAATCTGAACTGGTACTGTTTCGTAACAGTGACCAAATTTATTTGCTCACTGCTGAGGCCGTTGGGCTTATAGTACAAATAGTTTTTGAATTCAGGTTTATAGATAATATTTGTAATAATCCGGTAACTGTTTAATACAATTGAGCTTTAGAAAGTTCAATCTCAGTGAAAACAAAAACAAGACAAACAAATTTTTCGTAATAGGCAATGGGCAAGGAAATCTCTAAACTTGATTCATGAAAGCCCAATTTCCACAACTTAAAACTAAAGTTGATTCATTAAAGCCCAATAAAATTTTAGGCCCATAAATTTGCATGCATGGATTGGGCCAATCAATTCACATGACATGTATTTTTATTTCCCAATGTACTGCATAGTGCACATATATGTCTATCAACGACCACCATTTAAGATCATGTAATTTTGGAAATTGTTCATTCAACTTCACAATGGTGGATATATATTTTCCAATCTACACTACGGTTGGGAGTTCTTAATTAATATTGGTTATATAATGTGCCAAGGACTTAATTAATGTTGGTTATATTTTCATATTTTACAGATAGTTCTTAATTAATGTTGGTTATATATTTTCATTATACATAACAAATCGAACAACAAATAGTATATCAACCACCACCATTTATGATCATATAATTTTGGAAATTGTTCATTCAACTTCCACAATGGCGGATATATATTTTCCAATGTACACTACGGTTGGGAGTTCTTAATTAATACTGGTTTTATAATGTGCCAAGGACTTAATTAATGTTGGTTATATTTTCAATAATATAATATTATATTATTTAATACTAATCAAATATTTATTTAATATTAATTTTATATTTAAACTAATTCTAATTGAGAGTAATCAAATATTTTATTAATAACACTAACTCCACTAACTCTATTTTTGCTAATCCACCATTTTTATGGGTTAGAAGAATAGAGTTATTTTTTAGCTAACTCAATTTGCTAATTTGTGTCTGAATCACCAAGATTTGTGAATAGTGAAGCTAATTCAAAGTTAGCTTTATTGTTGGGTGATCCAAACTCACTCTAAGATAACGTTAAAATCAATAATTAAGTGTGTTTAACTTGTACGATAATATTGAAGTCAACAATTGATTAATTAAGCGTCTTAAACTTGTACAATTAATTGTACAAGTTGGATTAATTATAGATAACACCATGTGAATGCACTTCTCAATTCATGACTTCGAGTCATAACCATGTGCATTCAATGAACATTGAATTTCCCAAACATTATTTTAAGAAACAAGCTCGGCCACTAACTGCTAGCCTCATGTGTGGTAAAAGCAAAACAAAATAAGCATCTCCCAGGATCGTATATATATTTATTTGTTGGAAAACGGAAGAGATAATTAGCTGTAATAATACTAGTAATATTTGTTAAGGTGTGTGACGTGTGATGTATGTCCTATTGAAACATCACAACATCTGTTTTTTGAATGTGAAAATGCTTTGGCAGTTTGGCAACTGTTTCATGCATTGCTTCAATCGAAGGATACAATTCATAAAACTTGGACAACCTCCTCCCACTATTATTGTCAGCAAACAGAGCTTTGTAAAAAAGACTGGACTATTATTTTTATGGCAGTACTTTGGTCTTTGTGGAGACAAAGGAATGAGATGATATTCCATAGTGTTAAACAACCGGTTTGGCTGGTGGTAACTCGAGCAAAGGAGGATGCAACTCTTTGGGCTCGTTACTGTGGAAAGGTCAGAAAGATGGGCTGTAGTGTTGTGAATCATAATAGCTGAAAGGGTATCCTTAGTGATGTAAACAAAAATTATTGATGTAGTTGTGTTGTAATAGGAATAGTTGTTGTAATCAAGTTTATTAATATAATCTTGGTAGCACCTACCAAGTTTAAAAAAAAAAAAAACATTTGTTAAGTTTGAATATTTAAAACAAAGTCTGTTTTTTCTAACCATACTAGCCTTAACATATATAGTCCCTCTAATTAGTTCAATAAGAGGCTTGTTTTTCTAAGAGATTTGCATCTAACATCCATACATCATGTAGATAGTACAATTAAAAGTAAATCCATTATAGTTTGCTAGTGAAATCCAAATTCAACACTTTTTAAGAAGGTTATCGTTTGTTAAAATCTTATTTTCCGTAACTAACTATAAAATATTTTAATTTTCAGATGCAATTTAGACTTCAAGTCACCGGTAATGAGAATGCACAGAAAAATGTCTTCAGGGAACCATTTCCATTCAATCATATAAATACCTGCTAGCTGACTTACCACTTGCTATATTCTCAATTCCTTTAGCATATACCTTGGGTACATGTGTGACTTTAGGTTGAGCTACTATATAAACTAATTTAGGATAAATGATCAATAATACACAGCCACTGTACCACCTATCCAACTCAAAAAGGTTGACTTTCTATTTCCTACAATCTTAATTATTTATACTAATATCTACAGTATAACCATCACTATTACTGGCTTTTCAAATAGATGGGTACTTGAAATTAGTACAAGTGCCATATTTATCTTTCAAAATACCTCTAACTTTTGGGTAATTTATTTTAAGGTTAAACCACTTATCAAAAAGGTATTTGTTCATTAAATCTAAATTATTGAACCCAATTTCTGGTGTTTTCCAAAATTTTTGTTAATCACCTATCTGGATTTGGTCTAAATAATATTTTATTATTTTCGTTTATTTGTCGCATTCTTCCGTTCCTTCTGTACCGTAAATTACAAGGGACTTCGTCCAACAATAAGTAATTTTTTTTTTTTTAACTATTTTGTTACTTTTTCTCCGCACCCTCTGAATCTTTAGTCGGCCAATACGGACTTCGTGTAACGATAAATAACAATTTATTTTATAAAGTAATAAACTCTTTTGTTCAATCACATTTCTGGACTTGGTACAAATAACCCTCATCTTTATTAAAAAAATAAATCAACAAGGGAAGAGAAGAGAATATGTCAGAAGTTATTAGGATCGATTAAATCACCAACCAAAGGACTTCTTGTCTGTACTGCGCGTTTGGATAAATCACGAGGTTAGCAATGTTAACAACTAATTTTCAATATTATAATGCAATTAATTCCTGCTAATCCAAGAGTTTATTACTTTATAACTTCAAAAAATCAAGGAATATGAAAAGATAAAAATCATAAAATCATAATTGGAAATAACAATAATGAAATTCTTCACTATAATTTGTGATGCAGAATAGGTCCTAATAGCATGGCTTAATTAATACGCCTCGATTGAATATTTCCAACGAGCCAAATTACAAAAAGTTATCTTGACGAAGGAGTGATAATTAAGTTAAAATTAAATAAACTCGCTAGCGGTTAAATACGTCGAAATAGCATGGCTTATTCAATATGCCTTGATTCAATGTAGCTAATAAGTCAAACTTCTTTATTTACGTTAACATTCAGTGGAATAAAAACAAAAAAAGAGCTTTAAAGAATCGCGGATTTTTTTTATATCCAACATTAAATAAAAAAATAATACAAATACCTAATTATTTTGAAGAATTTTAAATATGCCCATACCGCCGAAAATTTCAGTGATCGAGAAAAGAATTGGACCGCAAAAATCCTTGGTGGCCGAGAAACATAATACATATATTTTTTTTTTTTGTATTTGTTCGGTTTCTATATCAGAAACTTTATTTTCTATTTATATTTTTTTAATAAATTAGAAAATGTTATAATTTATTTATTTTTCTATCAAATATTAGAAATATTTTTATATTTATTTTAAAATATATGAAAGACTATTTAATTTCATTTATTAGAAATATTACAATAAATAATCCGGATCGCCATTTTTCAAACTGGAATTTTTGAAACTGTAAAAAAATTTAAATATTTATTTGTGTGTTATTCGATAATCCGCAAGAAATATTTATGTTTTTCAATGACACAAAAATAAATATTTTAATTTTTCTTACAACTGCAAATTAAAAATACGACTTGAAAAATGTTGATCCGAATTATTTATTGTAGTTTCTCTAATAAATCAAATTTAATAATATTTCATCTATATTAGAAAAATATTCAAATATTTTAATAAAAAAATGATAACATTTTCTTATTTAATAAAAAACTATAAATAAAAAATTCGGTTTCTGACAGAAACCGAACAAATAAAAATGAAAGTATGTTTCTCAGTCGTCAAAAATTTTGGCGGATCAATAAAGAATTCAGCTGCCAAAATTCTCAGCGGCCTAGACATTTTAAAAATTCTCCAAAATAATTGGACATTTGTATTATTTTTTGTTTAATGCTAGATATTAAAAAACAAATCGGAAGAATCGTGCTTTTTACTTCACCGGAGGAACAATTCAAGTGAACTAAATACTTCGAATATGTCTACAGTTAATGAATCAATACACCAAGTTTATTTAAGAAGATGTATCCATTTGACTTTCATCTCCATAGATTCACGCAAAAAAAAAGAAAAGAAAAGAAATCTCTTTCTTCAAAACCTAGGACTTCTAATTAAACCACAACAACCCGAACAAGATAATTAATTTGCAACTTGTGATCCACAACAACCCGAACAAGATAATTAATTTGCAACTTGTGATCCAGAACAACCCGAGAATGATTAATGATATGCATCATGCATGTAAGACATAAAAATTTATCATTAATTTACAGAAATCCACATATAATGTGACTAGTAAGTAAACTTTTTTATTTACATTCTCATTCAGTGGAATAACAAAAAAAAAAAAAAAGGAGCTTTAAAGAATCGTGGTTTTTACTTCACCCTCGTTCCATTTCGAGAAACAGATATTTTTGAATGCCGTTGGTTTACTATGGACGATATACTTTTAATATTTCTACACTTAACAGATCAATACACCAAGTTTCTTAAAAAAAAAAATGTATCCATTTGACTTTCTTCTCCACTTATCTCGGTTCTCTTTCTATTTCTTCCTAAACCAACGACTATTCATGGTAAACTAAAATTGACCAAAATGGAAAATTGTGTTCCCAACTACAAAAAAATCGCCTCAAATCACAAGAATCATACACATTCAGAAAAAAATAAAAGCTGCCTGAGTCAAGTCAACTGGATTCACGTGATTTTTCATTGAAAAATTGCACGCGGCATAACCTGCTCAAAAATAGGGTGACCGCTCTCCATTGTAAATGAGTACGGAGCAATCAAAGTGTTACGGTGGCTTAGAGCAAGGTGAATTAGCTGATTCCAATATCATGGTTAATTATGAGTGTGTTGTATTATTTAATGCTATAATTAATTTGACTTAAACCACAACAACCCGAACAAGATTAGTTAATTATATGCAACATGTAAGACATAAAATTTATGATTAATTTATGAGTGAGTCTATGGTACTATGCATATCATGGGTTGTTACTGTGCTACGGCTCTATATTTGAGTTTTCAAATCCTAACAGTTGATCCGAACCATTCATCTTGTTCTCCATATTAATATGTGTTTGGAGACCAAATTTTACATTTTTTGAAAATTTTTTACTATTTTTTTAGATATTTAGAAAATCACTTAATCTGAAAATTCTGAACCATCCAAAAATAGTGATTTTCAATAAATCTAAAAAAATAGTAAATTTTTTTTTTTAAAAATGTAAAATTTGATCTCTAAACACATATTAATATGGAGAACAAGATGAACGGTTTGGATCGACTGTTAGGACTTGAAAACTCGAATATAGAGCCGTAGCACGGTAACAAATCGGAATATGCATAGTACCATAGACTCACTCTTAATTTACTGCAATCCGAGCAAGTAAATCAATTTACAACTCTAACAAAAGATTGTGCGGGAATGCCTGTATTGACAAATAATGAGTCGCTATGAATTTAAGATAGATAATTAATATCATAAATAAATTTTTGTAAGCATAATAAAAGAGTATTAAACATCATGAAATATTATTAATTTCACATATACTATTTCATATATATAACTTAATTATATCAAGTATATAAAATATAAAAGTAATTAAACAAGAAAAAAAAAACCAATTATATATATAATTTTACCCTCAACAATATTCATATTTATGTACAACATTTAGTCTAGTGATTAAGGTAATATTGTTTATGTGGAGAGGTCCTAGATTTACAATCTGGATCTTTAGGGAATATTTAAGTTTAGTGTGGGTTGACCTTCATCTTTAATAAAAAAAAAAAAATTAGAATATGAAATGTACAAATAAAATTCGGATGCGAAAATAAAAAATATAAATTTAAGGCAATTCTTTAAAAAAAAAAAATTCGCTAATTAAGTCAATCCTGGACCAAAAAAATTCAGATGCGAAAATATTTAAGTTTAGTGATATCTCTTATTTGATATGCTAAAATATTTTGGATGTCCTCAACTTCCACATTTATAAATTATCTTATCCCTTTATCATATATTGTTTTATGATCATACACAAATTGGAAAATAATGATGTGAAGATGAATGGGAAGAAATAAATTATATCCATTCAGTTAACCATTCCATTACGGACCAATCTTATTTCTTGTATTATCTCGTTAAATATAAATATAAAGTTAGTGGGTATGTTGTCATTTAAAAATTAATGATAATTTCACAGTTAGGATTGATTCGTCACATTTAATCTTAATTAGACAGATAATGACAGGTTAATAGCAAGGCTGGAGGATGCTGGCCCTTTTTTTTAAGGTTAGTAGCCAACTAACAATTGTACTAGGATGTGGAAGAATATTACAAGTTGCTACGAGCACCTGGTTTTTCATTGACTTAGAGCAAGCTGGCTTTAATAGGCTTTTTTTTGGGGTCAAATTGTAATTTTTTAATTAATTTCTGACAAATTAAACATTAATTAATTACATTTAAAACAAGAGAGATGCATTTATGAAAGCATTCACTATCAATTGTCATCAACGTTCAAGGGGAAAAGAATGGTTCTGTGGTTCTTCATTCTTCTGATAATATCCACAGTTACAATTGGAGTTAATAGCCAGCTTGATTCTAATGGTAATTTCTTGCTATGTAGATGCATTCTCTTACAGTCTGCTCTCCATCTCTCTCTCTCTCCATTTATTTTTTGAAAGTACGCGTTATTTTACATCATTTACATCTATTTTGTTAACCTTCTAGAGCCAAGAATGTTTTTAGAGGCCCTGTCATCTTCTTTCCCTACGTTGAAGCATTTATTTTGCCAGTGTTGCATACCAGTCCAGTAGAACTGGTATCAGTTTTTGGATCCTTCAACATACCAGTGAACCCAGTAATGTCTATTGGATCCTTTAGTTTATGCGAACCACATTTCTGTAGCTGTATCTTCCCTTTCCTCTATCTCTCTTTCATATTAAAAAGAAAAATGCTTGACAGATAGTGCCAAGGACTCCTCTCTCTCTCTCTCTCTTCTGTACATATATGTCTGTGTGCTATGATTTTGATGCTTAGGATGTCTTCGGGTTTATAATTATTAAAAATAAAAATTGTTAGACTCGTCTTCTTATTTTATTCTCTAATTAAGATATCTTAAGGGTAATTATTCTGAGCATCTGTAGAATGTGATTATTTAAGACAACACAGGCAATAATTTATGAAAAATACATGTTAAGGAAGAAATTCCCAAAAGCAACGCAAAGGTTGACTGCCAAAAAATAGTTTGCAAACATGTATGGAGGAAATATGGGACAACAAAGGAATTATCATTTTTCACTAAATTTAATTTTTGCCCGCTACGTACTAATGTATACATATCATATATACCATGATTAAACTTGAGACTAAATTTTCTTACAGGTTTTATTAGCATTGACTGTGGGCTTTCAGCAAACTCTAGCTATGTTGACCCCAGAACAAATTTAAGTTATGTATCCGACGAGCAATTTATCGAAACTGGAGTCAACTACCAACTTACTTCCAGTGGATTACCAAGGATATTTGAAACTGTTAGAAGTTTTCCAACTGGAAATCGAAACTGCTACACATTTAGATCCTTGACAGCAGGCTCTAAGTATATTATAAGGGCAACATTCGTTTATTCAAATTATGATAGCTTAAATAGACCCCCTACTTTTGATATTTATTTGGGAGTCAACTTTTGGGATACAGTAAATGCAAATGCTCCTTTTTATCCTGAGATTATTGTCAATACTACCGCTGATTACTTGGAAGTTTGTTTGGTTCATAAGAATCTTGGCAATCCTTTTATCTCTTCGTTACACTTGAGGCAACTGAATTCAAGACTTTATCAATTGGCGAATGCAACACACTCTTTGATATGGGTGCGGAGGGCAAATATAGGAGGTGGCAATTTTTTTCCATATTTAAGGTACGTTTACAGAGATCTATTTCTTTCTTGAAACTTTTTTATTTGTACAATTAATATATAACATTTTAACTACAAGAACTTGTCACTATTAGCGAGGGTAAAAGTTTTTTTTTTATTGTCAATATGTTGGCGGATATTCCTGTCGGTAATACTGATACGCTCAGAAATAGCACTTTTGTGTCGACATACCCTCGGCATTATTTTTTATTTACCCTCATAGATACTGTTTCATTCTTGTCAAAGTCCATTTTTGTCGGCAATAGTCACTTTTTGTCAACAATAGTCTATTTCTGTCGGTGTATTCTCGGCAATAGTCACTTTTTACCCTTGCGGATACTAGTAATGTACTTGGTCACTTCCTAATTCCAATTGGATATATTTTTAAATTAAGAATTTGGAATATATATTATATTGCTACAAATTAAATTATTGCCAGGTAGATCAATGGGATGCATAATATTATTTTGCAGAAACATACATTATATATTGATGTGAACCCTAATTAGAAGTCAAAAGGGAATAAAACTAGAAATTAAGCTATAAATTTAAATAGTACTATAATTGAGTGATTAATACTATTTATCCTTCACTGTTTGATTTGCACTAAAATAGGTACCCTTCAGATAAGTATGACAGGTTGTGGTTCCCCGAGCCCTTGAAGAAAACAATAGAGATCGCAACAAACTCCAGCGTACAAACCGACGATGACTTTGAGATCCCCTCTATTGTGAAGCAGACTGCTGCCACCACTTCAAGTACCAAAGAACCCCTTAACCTCCAATGGAGTGTCAATGACAAGTCCTCTACATATTATTGGATTTTGCACTTCTATGAGATCCAGAACACATCGACTGATCTAAGGGAGTTTGATATACTTATCAACGGAGTTAAGGCATTCAATAAAATTATCTTTCAGACTTGGTACTGGACCAGTTTTCAGTTGTCAGGCTTTACTAATTATAATCTCTCGCTCGTGGCTACATCAAATTCGACTCTTCCATCTATACTGAATGGATATGAACTGTATAAAATTTCACCCAAGAGTGTCCCTACTTATGATGCAGATGGTAATTTTCAGGAGCAAATTTGTTCTTATTAAACCTCAAAGGCAAGATTTTTTAAGATAGCTATGTTTGTTTTACTTGCAGTCGCTGCCATTAATAGTATCAAGAAGGATTATCTGATAAAAAACGGGTGGAGTGGTGATCCTTGTCTCCCAAAAGAGCTCATATGGTCTGGTCTCAACTGCACATCCAACTCCAACATTTCCAGGATCACAAGCTTGTCAGTTCATTTCTCCTTTCTTTCTTTTTTGCCTATTTACAGCATACAAGACTAAATTGTGAAGTATATTTCTTAAACAATTTTTTTTTTAATTATGAGAAGATGTGAGATTTAGTTTAATTACTGAACTATTTCAATCTGTTTTTTTTCAGAAACTTATCATCTAGTGGATTGGTAGGCCCATTGAGTTATTACTTTGGAAGTCTAAGTGCCCTTGTGTCATTGTAAGTTCTGTCAAACTAAGATTAAGTACTACTATGTTTTTTGAATAAACATTTTTATAATAAGAAATAATTAGAAAATATTAGAAGATAATACTAGATGACAATAATGTTCTAACAAAACGTGTTGATAAAATTGTTATATATTGCCATTATTGCAAATATAAGAATATTATTAAAGAACATCTGAACATTTATACTAATTTTCTATTACTTAAAATTATAATGGCTGAAAGAAGAAACTTGTATGAAAGATACAAACGATAAGAGCTAATGTTACAAAAGTCATATGTGCCTCATTTTGTGGGTGAAAATCAACTTGGGAATAGTACAACTTGGAATGAACTTTAACTAGTGAATAGTCTGTCTGGTCGATTATTGTCTAACATGGTATATATATCTAGTTGAGTTGGGCATGATCCAAGCTTTTCGACCATTCTTTCGTACATTATGAAACTTAATACAAAGTACACATTGGTACTTAATTTATGTTGTATGAAATGTTTATTTTGACAACATTTGACGTACATACTTATCAACATGTCAATTTAACGGTTTTAATGTATCTCTTCACTAACCATTGCATGCTTTTTCAGGGATTTATCAAGCAACAATTTATCTGGAGCTCTTCCCAGTTCTCTGGACCAACTAATAGCTCTTACATACCTGTAAGCAATTCCAAAGTGATCTTAAAATTTATCCGGTTTCTGTTATGAGTTATGACTAAAAAGATTTCATAATTATTTTGTTGATTTTTCAGTGATGTAAGAGGAAATAACATGATTTCGACCACCCTTCCTTTTGGGCTTCAGAAAAGACAACAAAATGGGAGTCTAACGTATAGGTAGCACATTTATTTATTTATTTCCTTTTTCATATGCTGTTGAATGATTCATTGATGACCGTCTAATATGTATGTCATTTTGATATATCTATAAACACAAGTTGATATATGTATACATATGCGTACATATTATTAAGTACACAAAATAAATTTAAGGGTTTGTACGTACAACTTGCATGACTTAACACTATTTATTTGACAAGAAATTAAGGAAACGGAAAACATATATATATATCCAAGAAACTAAACACTGTTTTGGATGGTCCATAATTATCTGAAAACAGTGATTTTGTACTCATCTACAAAAATAGTAAACATATCCAAAAAAAATATAAAATTTGGTCTCCAAGCACATTTTAATATAGAGATCATGTTGAACAGTTTGGATGATTTTTCGGACTTTGAACATTATGACATTAGCCGGACTCTCTCTCTCCCTATATATATATATAGAGAGAGAGAGAGAGAGATAGGCTAATATACAATCGATTGCACCACGCCTCCCGTGCAACAGAGTCATTTTCTGATTTTTAAAGTCCAAATAATTGATCCAAACCGTTAGATGTCATCTCCATACTAAAATGTGCTTGGAGACCAAATTTTACATTTTTAAAAAAAATTTTACTATTTTTAAGCCACTTTGAAAATCACTGATCTAATGGTTTGTTTCTGATTTTACTGTTTGGTAAGCCATCGTTGGATCAGCGATTTTCAAAGTGACTTAAAAAATAGTAAACAAATTCCAACAAATATAAAATTTGGTCTCCAAGCACATTTTAATATAGAGATGACATCTAACGGTTTGGATCGATCATTTGGAGTTTAAAAATTGGAAAATGACTTGGTTGCACGAGAAGCGTGGTGCAATCGATTGTATATTAGCCTATCTCTCTCTCTCTCTCTATTTATATATATATCCCAACAATTGAGAAAGTGGAGCCAGTAACTAAGCGTGCATGCATTGCTGGTTCAGAGTGAGATGTAAAATGAAGGATTGCACAATTATTCAGCAGTTCCATCATTCCAAGTTAGGAGTTCCTACAAGAAAAGAAAGTTTCTTTCATGGCTAAAGTAAACATGTTGCTTATAAATTAATGCCTTTTAAACTATGTCGGCATTATAATCATTAATGTTTTGTGTTTTAGGTTTGGAGATATAGATGTTATTCCATCTCCTTCTCCATCTACTTCTCCATCTACTCCTAAGAAGAATATTATAGTATCAGTAGCAGTGGTAGTCCCGTTGTTGGTTATTGCAGTTGTCGTTGCAATTGTCCTTTGGTTGAGGAAACGTAAGTACTGTTTGGCTACATCCTTTTCTCTCTTCTTAATTAACAAACTAAGGGCTCTCACTTTTTTCTAATTACAGATGATATGTGAGATTAATCTACGGTATTAAGCCAGTGATTTAGTACAACCATTTTTATTTTTGATGATGAAAATTTTAAAATTAAATCCTGAAATATGTAATTTTGGTTACCCACAATACCTAGAAGATGAATGGTAAGTCTTCATAATCAGAAAAGTCCTTATATCTGTGTTACATTGATTTTCTTAAGTTTAATGCATTTCTTCTCACTTTGCTAAAAGACAGATGCAATTATTTACAAATTACCAGGAGTTCAAAACATAATGCTCATTTCTTTATTAGTGTAAAATAGACTAACTGCTTACAATGAAAAATTGTTTGAAAATACATCCTTTCAAATCAATGAAAATGTGCATCTCCATATTTTATATACAGATAACCAATCAATCACCTTAAAGCCAGCAAACAGTTCTGAATCAAGCACTGTGATGAATGATGAAGCCAGCAAAAATATAAAACTCTCAGAAGAAGCCAGCATTTCATGTCAACCGAAAGCAGAAGGACCAAATTTTCATATCATTGATAATCGTCAATTCAGTTACAATGATGTCAAGGGAATCACAAATGATTTTAAGAATATTATTGGCAAAGGTGGATTTGGAGACGTTTATTTCGGCCTCCTAGAAAATGGACTCGAAGTTGCAGTTAAGATGCGCTCTCATTCGTCCTCCCAGGGGGTTAAGGAGTTCTTGGCTGAGGTAATCATCACTATGCACACATAACCCACTTAAACACTTGTCAAAGTACCAGTGGTATAGTGGCTATACAGAAAGCTAAGAAGTCGTAATATAAATATATCTATTTATTAATCAAATTTTTTTAGGCAAATCACTTGGCCAGAGTTCATCACAAGAACTTGGTCACGTTAATAGGCTATTGCATTGATGAAAATTGCATGGCACTTGTGTACGAATACATGCCTGAAGGGAATCTCCAAGAAAAGCTAAAAGGTAAATTGATTATACTTGATCTTGATCTTGCTTCCTTGAAGAATCAATGTTAAGCTAACATTTTTAAATAGCAGATGATGTGAGGCTTCTTACATGGAAGCAGCGAATTAGAATTGCATATCAATCTGCACTAGGTACGGTACAAAGTCACCTACGTTATAAGCTACAATAAAATCTAGTAAATTGTTGATGTAATTTTTCTACGTTCGTTTTGAATAAAATATATGACAGACAAGAGTTCATTATAGTGTGTCAAATAATAATTGAAAAATAAATAGCAGGTGCCTTGATTGTATTGAGGAACAAATAAATTACAAATCATAGGTACTGAGAACATTTTGAGTTCAGAAAAAGATATTGTACAACAAACTAATATATACATATTTAATTTAATTCAATGAAGGATTGGAGTATTTGCATAAAGCTTGTAATCCACCACTTATCCATAGAGACGTCAAGGCAAGCAACATTCTGTTGAATGCAAATCTTGAGGCAAAGATTGCAGATTTTGGTCTCTCGAGGTCTTTCGAAAGTACTGGAATCTCTCATGTTTCAACTAAAATAGTAGGCACTCCTGGTTATCTAGATCCCGAGTAAGATCTTTGTTTTGATGTCAAATTTTATTTTATTTTTCCTTACATTACAACTACAATGCAAAATCATATTATGAGCAGCCTTATATAAATGTAATATTTGTGCATAAACATCTCCAGGTACTTTTCGTATAATCAACTAAGTGCAAAAAGTGATGTGTATAGCTTTGGAGTTGTTTTATTGGAGATCGTCACAGGTCTGTCCCCTACTAATGCGGGCTCAGAAGGAAATAACTTGGTACAATGGGTGCGTGACAAACTATCTGAAGGAAATATTCAAAGCATAGTGGATGCTAAAATGGAAGAGGAGTATGACATAAACTCAATCTGGAAAGTTACGGATCTAGCATGTAGGTGTACTGAACTCACTTCATCTAAGAGGCCGACGATGGATGCAGTTGTTTCTGAGCTAAAGGAAAGCATGTATTTGGAGTTTTCAACAGAGAGAATTCATAATGAAAACAGTACAGACGTAACTGATGTTAGCCAGGATAGCGCTTCCACAAATAACACGCCAGAGCCAGGCCCCAGAGTCAGATAATTCTTTCCGCAACTGAATTTCATTTGTTAATAGTTTGACTCATCATACATGGATGCCATTTCTTGGAACTTTGAAATATTTGGCTTTTTGCTAAAAGCATATTGCCTATTAATTTTATGACAATTTAGAATGGAAGCATTTACGTGGGTTGTCTTTCTTTCTTTTTCTTCTCTCTTTTTTATTTTTTTTCTTTTGTGCGGTTATCACGAATTTAGTTGTGCTTGGTTCTTTTTCATTTGATGTACTGCGTGGTATGCTTTTTTTTTTTTTCTTTTCATTGTGTTTTATTCTACATATTTTATGTTATGTTTTAATCCAAATTACTATTCTGATTAGTTGGGCTTTATATGAGTAAAGCTAATATACACTTAAGTGTCCTAAGTGTATTGTACACTTCATCTTAGGGCCATCAGATTTCTTTAAAAGTCATGCTACCATGACTTTTAAATAATTTACTTGACTTTTAAAAAAATCTAATGGTCATAAAATTAAGTGTACAGTACACTTAAGTGAATATTAGCTTTACTCGGCTTTATATCTTTAATATATAAATTCTTGTTTTGAGAGAAAACTAAGTCTAATACAATTCACTTTGAGTTGTCTCTTTCTCTTCTCGAATCCTAGAAATTATAATAAATTGATATCAGAGTCATCTTGCCGTCGCGTTTGATGGTTTTAGAGTTCAGATCTATTCCGCTGCCGTTAGGGTTTTCAATTTCGTTTTTCCAGTCAGATCCGTTCGTTGCGAGTTGCATCAGCCGTTTTTGTTGGAATCGTGAACTCAGCGCAGTTTGGACGACTTCATTTTCTGAGCAGCGACTTCTTTTTCCGTAGACCGCGATTTATTCTTGGTGAACCGTGCTAGGATTTTATGCACCGCGCTAGTAGACCAGACCCTTCTCTCCATTTTTCTGTGCACTGCGACAACACCAAGTCGATTTGGTTGTTTTGTACACCGCGCATAATTGAAGCAGGTCAAACTTTGATTTTCTTCAAAACCAAACTTTATATCAAACTTTGGTATTTCGGTCAGATAGTGATTTGGTGGATTTGATCATTCTAATTTTATCCTTTGAATTATAACTTTTCATTTTCTGGTTTTGTGGTGCATTTGGTGTTGGGAAAATTAGTTAATTTGGGAGATTTGTAAATTGGGGTTTGAAAAATTGAATGGATATATTGGCGAAATATGATATTGAGAAGTATGATGGGAAGGCGAGTTTTGCATTATGGCAAGTGCGTATGGCGGTAATTTTGTCGAGGCAAGGCGTTAAGGATACTATTTTTTCTTGAGATAATTGAATTGATGCGTTAACGGATAGTAAGTGGAGAAATATAGATGGTAAGGCTCTCTGCATTATCCAATTGTATTTGTACAATTCGACATTGCAAGAGGTCCTATCGGAGAAAACAACCAAGGGTTTGTGAGAGAAATAGGAGAACATTTATATGAAAAAGACTCACCAATTGATTGCGGTTGAAGTTGCACCTCTACACCCTTCGCATGGTTGAATGTACATCAATTTCTCATTATATTTTGGAGTTTGCATCTATTTTGAATGATTATGGTAAGATTGATGTTAAGGTGGAGGATGAGGACCAAACACTTTTGTTATTGTGCTCTTTACTCGCACCATACAAGGCCTTCAAGGACATGTTGACTTAGAGTAGAGACAAGATTTCTCTTGAGGATGTTAAGAGCAATTTGCAAGCCAAGTTGTACATTGATAGTGAAATAACCAATAATGAGAAAGGGAATCAAGGTGTTGGTTTGGTTATTGATCAAGGTAAGTCAAGGTTGATCAAGGTACTTTCATTTATAATTTTGCATAATGATACCAATTTGGAGGAAGACCAAGAAGAGGGACAACCATATGTATTTGTAAGGGACCGAGCTAGAAGGTAAATTCAATTACCTACAAGGTATGGATACTCCGACTTTACTTATTGTTTGGCAATTGCAGAAGATGTGAAGTATTGTGAGCGATCTTCCTACAAGGAAGCCATTTTTTTATGAGGATGCAGCTAATTAGGTTGTTGGTATGAATGAAGAATTATAATCCTTGCAACAAAATGAGACTTGGTTTCTTGTGAAGCTTCCTAGTGCTAAGAGGATTGTGAATTGCAAATGAGTGTTTAAAAAGAAGATTGATGGCTCAAATCTTGCTAATTTTTGATTCAAGGCAAGACTAGTGGCTAAAGGGTATAGTCAAGTCCAAGGTATGGACTTCAATGATGTATTTTCTCCTGTGGTTAACCATACCTCCATTCGAGTTTTGATCTCTTTGGTGGCAATAAAGGATTTGTAGTTGGAGCAAATGGATATGAAAATTGTTTTCTTGCATGGTGATTTAGAAAAGAAAATTTATATGAGTAAACTGAAGGGTTTTGAGGTTGCGGGAAAGGACGACCGTTTGTGTCTTTTGAAGTCCCTTTATGGCCTTAAGCAATCACCGCAGCAATGGTACAAAAAGTTTGACTCATTCATAGTGAGTATTAATTTACATCATTCCAATTATGATAGTTGTATCTATTTCAAGAAGTTGAATGGTGGAGATTTTGTTTACTTGTTGCTCTATGCGGATGACATGTTGATTGTATCCTCAAACTTAAAAGAAATTATGAGGTTCAAAGAACAACTAAGTTCGGCATTTTGAGAACAATTGAGTTTCGGGATAGAGATCACAAGGGATAGGTCTAAAAGAAAGTTGTTTCTTTCACAAAAGAGTTTTGCCGAGAAAGTGTTCCGCCGTTTTGGCATGGAGAAAGCAAAGGTTGTTTCGACACCTCTTGCGACACATTTCAAGCTTTCGGATCCTTTAAGCCCAAAATCTAATGTTGAGAAAAAATATATGGAAAAGATTATATATTCAAGTGCAGTTGGGAGTCTCATGTACTTGATGGTGTGTACTTGACCTGACATTGCTCAAGCCATTAGTGTGGTAAGTAGATATCTCTCTTGTCCCGGAAAAGGGCATTGGAAAGCAGTGTAGTGGATATTTCACTATTTGAGAGGTACTATTGATACTCATTTGGAGTTTGGTAATGGCAAGGCACTAACGGGTTCTGTGGATGCGGAATTTACGGGTGATTTAGATAAGTGGCGTTCTTTGACATGTTATGTTTTTACCCTTGGAGATTGTGTAATTAGTTGGAAGACTACACTTCAAGCAACCATTGCACTCTCAAGTACCGAGGCTGAATACATGACAATTACCGAGGTTATTAAGGAGGCTCTTTGGCTCAAGGCATTTGTAAGTGATATGTCTTCTTTTGAGGGTCCTATTACGGCATTTTGTGGCAACCAAAGCACAATATATTTGACCAAGGACCACATGTATCATGAGAAGATGAAACACATTGACATTTGGTACTATATTGTTCGAGATGTAATCTAGGAGGGCAAGGTTGCCGTGAAGAAGATTGGTACTGAGTTGAATTTGGCCAATATGTTCACAAGGCCTCTTCCAATTGCAAAGTTCAAGTTTTTTCTCTAGCATGTTGCTAGTGTATCTTTATGCTTACCTTTGTTTAGGTTATATTTGCTTTGTGCATTTGTTTTATGTTTTAATTTGTTTTAATTTGATTCAAATTGCTATTTGGGTCTGTTAGACTTTGTATTTTTAATATGTAGACTCTTGTTATGAGAGAAAACTAAGTCTAACACAATTCACTTTGAGTTGTCTCTTTGTCTCTTGCTCTCTTTCTCTTCCCAAACCCTAGAAATCCTAACATTTTAAATTTGAAAAAGTATAAGATGGCACATCTAATTCCAAAAACTTGTATATTTGAAAAAGAAAGATGTGCTGCTGTTTACTTTGTTTCACCACTCTTATGGGGATCAAATTAAGCTCAACATATATAGAGAAGTGACTCCCTGCAAGAATATGATATTACGCAACTAATGAACACCCCGTGTCATATTCCGACTTGTCCATAATTGCACATGAACATGTACATTTGGACAAGATTACCAGATAGGATATGTTGTGACCAAAGAAAAATAAGAAAGTAGTGTGCACTACTAAAGCACAACTTATTCGTATTCTTTATTGAGCTAATAAAGAGAATGGTCATCTAACATCAATTGCAACATAAATTACATTAAACCTGTCATCTTAAAGAGTACCGGGGTGTCCGATGGGCATTACACAAAATGCGGTATGAAGCTTGATCAGAGCCATTGGATCCGTGTCAAGATTGATGTGGATGATTTATTTTTAAAAAAAAATCAATCACTTAAATCTAGACAGGATGCTCAAATCTTGATGCAGATCAAACAGTTCTCACCGGCATCAATCGGCACCAAACCAACAAGTACCTAACCGCACAAAATCTTTGTGAAATTTTATTTTAATATGGACCGATTAATAAACCCGGCCACAAGTATCGAACCTTGTGAAACTGTACGTAATTAACATAAAAATGTCCTTTACAATATCATGCCTAGTCAAAGCCTGCTATGTTCTGCCCGATTTCCACAACTTCAAAATAAAGCTGATTCATGAGATTAAGCCCAATAAAATTTAGGGCCCAAAAAATTGACCTCCGTTCTAACAATTACAAAAAGATGTCCGGCTTCTTCACATGACATGTATTTTATTTCCCAATGTATTGCATAGTTCAAATATATTTCTATATATTAATCATCACCATTAATTTAATATCATGTAATTTTCAGAATTATTAATTCAAATTCCATTACGATGGCAATATATTTTCCAATGAATTACCTACACTATAATTGGGAATAACTAAGTCGGGAACAGACATCTTAACCATGGTTTGGAAAAATCAGCCGAGTCCGAGTTGGCTCGGCCAAATTGGAACGGTATTGGCCGAGTCCGAGTCTGATTTTTCCGGAGTTAACTCGGATACTGGTAAAATCGTTGCTAAATCGACACAATAGGCCACAGTTTTACTCATTTTCTTGCCTCTAGAGCATAAATATACACTACTAGAATTTTCGCTTTTTTCAAGGGTAGCATCTGTATTTTCAAGGGTAAGAAGGACCCTTGGAAATAAAATTGAGTTTGCTGACACATTTAACTATTTTCAAGGGTAGGTCCTTGGAAATAGTAGCACATGGAAATCCCTAATGCCAACCCTTGAAAATGCTTGTTATCCACCCTTGAAAATACTTTTGCACGACCCATGACCCGCTAAACAGAACGAATACTATATTTTATTGAGAGCTCATATTATTTCTAAGGGACTACCCTTGAAAATGTTTTGGTAAGTCTGTTTATATTATTTTATAATGAGGCTCATGGAAATGCTGGAGCACAATACCCTTGAAAATATTTTGTTAATTCAGTTTATATTATTTTATGCTGAGGCCCATGGAAATGCTGGAGCACACCCTTGAAAATGTTTTATTGATTCAATTTATATTATTTTATAGTTAGACATAATATTTCCATGAGACTACTGTTGAAAAAATTTAGCTTCTGGAGATAGAAACATTTTTGTTTATTTGAGATGCCTTTTTGAATAATGAAAATAATAAATCACAACAATAAGACTTGTACAATAAACACCCACAATTTCAATTAATAATACTAAATTATATAAAAAGATTACTAAATAACACAATAATAATATCATATTTATAAAATCAAAGTATCTCATTATTCAACACAAAATTTCACATATCTAGTAATCTGATCATTTGTCCACCTACAATTTCACATATTCAACACACAATTTCACCTACAATTTCTCAAAACAAGAAAAGTGTAAAAAAATCCACCTACAATTTTTCTTCGTAATCTGATCATTTGTCAATTTCCTTATTTTTCTTCGTAATCTGATCATTTGTCCATTTCCTTAGAGAGAGCTTTGCCCCAGCTAGTGCATTTCACATTTCTTCGTCTGAACTCTTGGGGCTGCCTGTCACAACTGTAGTTTATATATATGCACAGAAGTTCTGAAATTAATGTCAACTGTTGGTGACAATAAGTTATTTGGTTCAGTTTGCCTCTAGATAATTTGCATACAAGTCATCTAAAAGTTACAAATTTACGCATATAATTAGCATACTTTGAAAACTTTAGTTGGGTTTGTAAGAGCAGTGGCAAGTGCACCAGAAACTGCACCAGATGCAAACATAAATGTGAAATTCGATAAACAAATAACATAGTCACATGCATGTTTGGAAAACCTCATAGAGTCCCAATCTAAGGCATCCATATAGATAAGAAACATTATTACTAGAAAATGGTCTCTATGTGATGCATTTGGGAAACATTAAGAACAAAGTGCATTAAATAGATAAGAAACATATAAATAGAAGACGTCCTTGGTGAAACATTACTTCTTGATGTGCAGGGGAACAATACAGACACATTATTACTACCATTCTAACTAACTGGCTCCTCTGAAACATGAAGTTACATTTGAAGCCGTGTTTTGAACACGTCTACCATATAAAAAAAATCATGTTGCATCAACTGTTACTGGTATCATCAGGTATCAGAAATACTAAAACCATACTGTAAGAAAGTATGGCACTTAATTTTTAATTGTAGCTTATGTAATAGGACATGAAAATAATCAACTAACAGTATGCCTTTCAGAGAAAAAAAATGGTAAAATTATGCAGTATGCCTCATTGTTTGCTCCTTGGTGTCATGTCAGAAAACCCAGTATTAAAAAAGAATGACAAATACAAAGCATTCACTTGGCAGTCATTGATAAATTCTGGACCTGACCCAATTTGAGATAAATCAAAACATGGCAAGGATCAAACAATCTAATCCAGACCAAATGAAACTTAAAATCGACCTGCCCAAAACCCAGTAGAAGATAAACCAAAATTTGATAGTGATTTGAAGTTATAAACTAATCCAAATCCATAATTACAAGGCCAACCTAAAAACAGTATTGTTTCTATCTGTTGTGAAATGAATCAGGGTAAATAACTTTTGTGACCTTTATTGAACTAAATAAATGAAAGCATGAACACTTGCAACAAAAATCCTGACAAGCTCACAACTTACTTTCAGTGCACTGGTTAACCCAATCGCAGTAACCCAACTTACTTTCAATCTCGCTTCAATTTCTCCCCAATCGCAGTAGCCGCAACTAATATATGAAATTGCCCAACAATTAATTGCCAATTTTAATGTATTAATTCCTTGTTCTTCATTAACACAGATCCGATATTGTACAGAATTTACCAAAGAATATCACAATAATTTTAAAAAATAAAACAGAAAATAATTACCCCAAATCCTTGGTTAACCCAATTGTCCCAATTTCTGCACATTTCCCATTTAAACGGACATGTAGACATGGAGAAGGAACGGCGGAGTTAACCTTGGAGAAGGAACGGCAGAGTTGGAGTTGGGTATGGAGAAATCGAGGCCGACATGGAGAAGGAATAGCGGCGGCGGGACTTGACAGGGTAGGTTGGGATCGAGACAGTGAGCACTGGAGAAGAAGGGATCGGGGTTGGCATTGGAGAAGGGGCTCGGATCTGTTTGCTTACAGAGTTGAGAGAGAGAGAGTAGAGCAGAAAGGTTTCAATTTGGTTTTGCAAAAAAATGCCTAAGTATCTGTGTATCAACTCTCCCTGTATGGCATATTTGCGTTCTTACTCGTGAATTCATATCACCTAAGGTAACATAATTTTTTCATTTTAGATTGGAGCCGTCTGATCAGATTTCGTATAAATATTGAAAGATCCATTGCATTTCACCTAGAATGGATCTGAACGGAAATATTATGTTACAGTAGAGAATATTGAATCCCTTGTACAGCTTCTAGAATGGAGATATCCTTTGAAATCGGGACTCTTCATCACCCATCGGACGGGTCTGATTTGCAAATATATAAATTAGATAATAATTGTGCAGCAAATAATATGAAAAAAATTTGAAAAATATTATGTGTATTTTTTTATAGCTTCTATGACGAAATCATACTTATAAATGTCAAATTTATAGAATTTCATCATTATTTGTCTCTTAAAATTGAGTCAATATTTATGGACCGTTCATTTTTACATAAGTAATTGACGGTCGATTTGAAACAAAATGATTTTAAATTTATTTTGAAATGATCAAGACAAAATATTGAACATAACCAACATAAAACTTATGAAGTTTGATCACGTATGAGCTTCGATCCGACGTGAAGTGTTTATAGCCATTCGATATTGCAATATTCCGTCAACTTGATGGATGTGTAAATGAAAATAAAATTTCATCAAATTTTGATATGATAAAATAAATCCAGTTCATTTTCATTTCAACGGTTCCGATCGATCAACGGATGATACAATCCCGTGAGTCTTCATTAACTCACGTAGCAAGAGTTTATGTTTCATAGAACATAAACTCTTGCTTCGTGAGTTCATGAAGAGGTACGGGAATGTATCGTCCATTGGTCGATCCAAACCATTGATTATGTTCAATATTTTCCCTTGATCATTTCATAATAAATTTGGATCCATTTAATTTCAAGTCAACCGTTAATCGCTCACGTGAAAATAAATGGTCCACAAATATTAGCACATGATGAAAGAGAAAATAGTGATGCTATTCTATAAAATTGAAATTATAAATATGATTTGACTATAAAAATCGTAACAAATTTGAAAATATATATTTTATATTTTTTTCATATTATTTATTGTGTATGCATTACCTAAATTTATTTTGTTTCATTTCATAATATCTTTCTAAAAAGTTGGTTATACACATGTAAATCATAATTTTTTTTCACTATTGAAAAAAATCTTGCAAAAAATTTATTTTGAAGCCATTTCAATTTATAAATCAATTAAACTAAAATTAAAATACAAAATGTACTCAAATTTGTATTGGGTGTCTAATGTTTTCAAAAAGTCAGAGGAGATTCTTTCTTTCATAGGAACAGAGCAATTTAGACTATAAACAGCGCACCAAATATATCAATTGAAGACTGCTCTTATGTTTACTGTGCTTCACGAAGCTAAAACTGATCTGTCCGGATCTGAAATTTTTTTCCTTCCCTCCGATGCCTGATACATTTCACTGAATAGCTGTGGCTATTCTATAAGGTAATATAATGTTTCTGTTTAAATCCAACCTTAGATGATGCACATGCTTCTTTAATATTTGTGCATAATAATGATCAGATGGTTTCGATCTAAAAACAAATATTATGTTACCTCAGAGCATATGAATTCGTTTCTTTTCTCAAATCTCAATCTGAGAATCTCTCGTCTCGTTTTTTTCACTTCCCTCCCTAAAATTTCACTATCCCGCTCTCCCATTTTCACATCCCTCCCGAAATTTCATTATGCCGCCACTCTCCTCGCTTTATCCAAGTCCATTAGAATTTTCGTCTAGGGTTTAACCAATCTTCCTCTTACAGCCGCACCTAGTTACTCATCCTTTGACTCTCAACCTCAGGACTTCGCCGTTCTCGATCTCCTCCTCTCCACTCATCAGATCTAAGGCTTGTCCCTTCAATCTTTCTGCCCATTGGATCTACGCATCTTCCTTCAGGTCAGCAAATCTCTCAAATCTCAACCTCGCTGCTCTTTTTTACTAAACCAATCCAATCCAATCAAATTCCGTTTCATGCCATCTAATTAGCTTTTACATATGCTTTATGTTTCTCAAAATTTGGAACCTATTCACTGCTCACCTTCATGCTTTCTGTTAAATCTGAACTTTTCACTAATTTTGGTAGAAATATGGTTAGATTTTGACTTGTTTGTGCTCCGATCAGACTATATAGTACTGATTCATTTCGAATTTTGCTTTCTTTTATCCACATTTCTAATTCAAGCCTCTTCTTTCTACTGTGGTCTAAACTAAACTAAACTAGGTAAATTTTATTAGCTAAAGTTCAACTGTTATTCCACTTCCAGATCTAGTATACAAAATTTCTACACAATACATTTTATAATTTAATCCCTTCTAATTGGCATTTAAGATTGAGATTTATCTTCTCTCCTATCATACAAATTTCCCCTTTTATTATCTTACAAAGTTGAAATGATCTCATTTAACTAATTTTGCTAAAAAAGTTGAAATGAGCGACTAATATAAGTTTCTTACAATATTCTTCCATTTTATTTTCTTTTTATTTAGGCAAGTGTGTGTGGGTGTGTACATTAATAGAAACATCTAATAATTAATTCTAGTAATTTGTGTTCTGATTAATAACTGAATGGGGTGCCCCTAGGTGTGTGGGAGGTGTGTTTGTTCTGATTAATAACTGAATGGGGTGCCCCTATTTTTCATGGCCTGGTAAGATTTTTTATTCACGGCCTCTTTTAAGTGAAGCCGATCTCCCTATATCTATATTTAACTTATTTCTGTTCATTTATAGATGTTAACTTGGAAAATTACATGTAGGGAGAGGCACTGGTTATGGGCTATGATGATATGGGGTATGTTCCTAAAAACTAGATTCAATAGCATATTTTCATTATGGTAATTAAACTCTCTGTACTTGTTTCTGTAGGTATGAACTATGGAAACTGTACTTGAGGTCAATGATGGAAGCTGATATGAGAGCTATTAGCATGGGCACCAAAACCAAATCCCAAGTTCTTGAGGCTTGTTTGCAACAGATGAAAGCTTGTTTTCTTGATGTATTCTTGACAGTTACAAATACCTAAAACTGCCCTTATTTTTTATTTATTTTGACATTTTTTTAGTTTTCAGGCAAAAGTGAACAAAGCAAAACTTTTAGATGCCATGCAAGTGTTTTTCCAGAGGTATTAACTCCTTCCTTTTTTTAAACATTAGTTATAATTAATACAATATATCCTATAGTTTGTAGCGTGTAGTTGCATAAGTGCATATTAGTTTGAATTTCAGATGTTGAAGGCAAATTTGAAATCTCTTGAGAAAGCATATAAATTACATCAATAAAGCTTCACTTGAGAATGTGCTATATATAGCCGTAAGGTACTGTTGAAATCTCTAAAGAGCTTTTTCTCTTAATTCATAGTCTTATTAACTACTTGCACATTACAATTGAACTTTTCTTTGAGCCTCGAATGGTGCATGTTTCAGTTCTGCTATACATCTTTAAAATCATGTTCTTTTGTTGTATTGGGCTTATTAGGTTTCCTTGTTAATTGAGATATCTAATTAGTGAGCTACTTGATAGTTACTGTTGTACCGATTTAGTTCTATTACTCTTCAATGTTTATATTTTCTAATAATATAACCTTATTATAAGTATGTGCAGCTAAACTCGTTATTTTTGTTAAGCTTCTATAGGATATTTTGGGAGTTCAATTGGAAGAAAAAAGCAAGGCAGAACTTGCTACTTTACCTACATGGTATTTACTTTACCTTTTTCTCTCTAAAAGTACAAAAACCTTAATATAAATATATACTATTAATTACTGGATGTAATTTTTGAAACATGATCTGAATATAGGCATTGCATTGTGGTTAGCTGCACGAGGTGCTGGAATGTAGATGGTGAGATCTATCAACTGTTAGAAAATAGCACCAACCATCAACAAGAGTAAGCAAGCACATAATTGTTATTAACCTTGACTAATGCTCATTAATCCAACGACACAGCATTATAATTTGTTAATTTGTAGTTGGAAGGCAACACAAAAGTTCACATGGTTTAGAGTTCCATTAATTCTTGAAGGAAGAGCATAAAAACAAAGCTCTCCTGATAACCATGCATTTCATGTATTTGGAGTGATTGGTAGGTAATTATTAAATGGAAATATTTATGATGCAAAATGGGTACTAAAATGTTGGTGTGTGGCTGAAGCATAATTGGAGCATACTAACAGAGGTTTATTTTAAAATTCAAGGGGTTTAGAATATTTCTTGCATTAGTAAGTCACTGAGTTGTAAAAATAACATAGCTATACAACTTTTCATTAAAAAAAATTATTAAATGAAAGTACCCTTTTTTTCTGAAAAGATACAGGTGGAGTAACAAGATTTGTGAGTATCAAACTCAAACTGGATAAGAGGTTGCAAGGAGTGAAGCCGCAATGATCCAATGGTGAGGGCAAAATGTTTTCACTGGTAAAATTGTACCAGTATATATTTATAAAGGCAGAATTTTTTTGGAAATACTGTGTTGCAAGGTGTTGAATTTTTTTTTTTGGAAATACTGTCTTTAATATTTCCAAGGGATAATATTTTTGGGTGTATAGCAATGTGCAAGTACACGGTGTTGTGTTGTAATGGGTTTTTGACATTTTTTGATACAATGTGTGTTGATTATGCTATGTTAATGCTTTATTCTTATTAAAAGGTTTATGCTTATTAAATGCTTTATGATGTTTTTATCAATGTGTTTTCTATCGATTTGTAAGATGTGTTCTCAGTTTGAATGGGAATTGGGGATTGTAAAGGAATACTGGGTTGGTACCGGAAGGATTGTCCAATGAAAGCATTCTGGTACCAAAAATAGGAGGCTAGTAATTCCAGGGGTATATCTATGGAAAAAATGCACGGGCCCATTCAAATAATAGCGCCAATTTCTGACCAAGTGGGGCCCACTTTCGTTGGTCATGGATATGCTGGGGTGGGTCCCCTGTAAATTACCCTTGAAAATACTCAAGTGGGTCCCAGGGGTGTCACCCTTGGAAATGTTCAAGTGGGACCCATGTTCCCTCCCTTTGGAAATGTTCAGGTGGGACCCACGTTCACTCCCCTTGAAAATAATCTGGTGGGCCCCACGATGTTCCCTTGAAAATAATGCAGACGGTAGCCAAGTTTGAAAGTATTTTCAACGGCCCTTTTTTCAAGGGTAATCTCTTGGAAAAAGCTAGAAAAGAGTATTTCCAACGGTCCCATTGGAAATAGAGACTATTTGCAAGGAGGGTATTATCAACGGTAGTTTTTTCAAGGGTAGTGCTTGAAAATAGTGATTTTTGGGCTTTTTTCAAGGGAAATCACTTGGAAATAGCTATTTTCGGGAGCATGAAAAAAGTGTGAATTCTAGTAGTGATAATGTTTTGATGATTCAATTGAGTCAATTTTATATTTTTGGAAAGGCAGTCGAAAGAATTTGGGAGAGTCACCATTCATAAAGGGGTCCGGATTCCTTAAAGTAACTCAACTTTTGGATTTTGAATCGGGACTGTTCAACTCGAATTCGTCGCTTGAGATCGTCTCGGAATTTGCATTTGTTACTCGGGATGTGTGCGCTCCAATTCGAATCAAACGGTCACAATCTAAAACCCAAAAGTTGGGTTACTTCATTGGAACGAAAAAAAAAAGCTTAAATCATTATAAAATATTGAATATACTTAGTTTATATATGTTATACAGTTCTGTTTTAAAAATATTACATGATTCATTCTGGACTATGTTCAGACATGTTATTAAAATATGAAGGAGCGAACAGCTATCAAGCTGGATTTATTAAATAGAGACAGTTTGTTTTATTTATTATTTTTACTTGAGTGAAAATAAAATATTAATTGTTTATGAAGTAAAATATTTTCTATGATAATAAATTTACGAATATACAAAATAAAATATGAAAATGTAAAGTTAAAATTAAATATCTTATTTGTCTTTTGTAAATTTATTCAATTTTTTATTGTTTTATCAAATAGTACGTATATTTAATTTTAGGAATATTTAATTTTAGGAAGCAGCTAACAGTGCCCTAACTCCAATCTTTCAAAAATCTCCAGATTAATTATGTAAACATCAATACCAAATTCTATAAACATCAATACTAAATCCTGTGAACTAAATAAATAAATTATGTCAACATAAAACTTTCAATTCTGTGTGGTCCCCAATAACTTTCACTTTAACCACCACTTTAACCACTTTAACTACTTTGACTGGGACCACTTCTAGACGTTTGACTAGGACCACATCTAGAAGATCTCTAACAGCTTTTCAAAACTAAAAACTAACTATGACTACATTAAAACTCTGTAAACAGAAATATGTAAAAAATATTCGAGTTTTTTTTTCAAATTTTTTTTTCAAAACTTTCTTTTCGAAATTTTTATTTTCCAAAATATATTTTCGGAATTTTTATTCGGAACTTTTTGTCAAAAAAATTTTCAAAATATTTTTTCAAACTTTTTTTTAAAAATTATTTTTTTAAGTTTTTTCTTCAAAATTTTTTTGTCTCCTTCTAGATACTACTTTTAATTATTTTAAATTCTGTAAACCTTGCTACATAACTCTGTAAATAGTTTCGTTTAATTCTATAAACCAGTAAAAAAAATTCAATTTAAATTTTTTCAATATTTTATTTTATTTTTCAAATTTTATTTTTTAAAAATGTAATAAAGAATTCAAATGTTTTTTTAAAAAAATTTCCAACTAATTATGTAAACATCAATACTAAATCCCGTAAACATCAATAGCAAATCTTGTAAATATCAATACTAAATCCTGTAAACTAATTCAACAAATCCTGTCAAAATAAAATTTTAAATTCTATAAACATCAATACTGTAAATATCAATACTAAATCCTGTAAACTAATTCAACTAATTTTGTAAACATCAATACTAAATCCTGTAAACATCAATACTAAATCTTGTAAACTAATTCAATAAATTCTGTCAAAATAAAAACTTCTCATTTCTGTGTGGTCTCCAATAACTACTTTAACTTCCACTTCAACCTCCACTTCAACCTCCATTCTTTTTTCCAAATTCTTTTCAAAATATTTTCAAAATTTTCATATATCCTCCTAGATGCTACTTTCAATTATTTTAAATTATGTAAACTTTATCACATAAATTTGTATATAGTTTCGTTGAATCCTGTAAACTAATAAAAAAAATTCAAATTTTTTTTTTCAATTTTTTTTTCAAAATTTACATCTAAATGATACTTTCAATTGTTTTGAATTCTGTAAACAAAATCACATGACTCTGTAGACAATTTCATTGAATACTTTAAACCCGTAAAAAAATTTCAAATTTATTTTGTTTAAATTTGCATCTAGTCGCTACCTTCAATTATTTTAAATTCTATAAACCTTATCACATAACTCTGTAGAAAGTTTCATTGAATACTGTAAACCAGTAAAAAAAATTCAATTATAATTTTTTTAACTCTATAAACCTTATCACATGACTCTGTACATACAAAACAATAAAAAATTACAAAACTAACCTTCTCTACTCACTAGGTGAGGTATCTTAGAAGAAGGTATGAAGGCCAAATTGTGTTGACCATCTCAATGATTTCATTGAAAAAAAAGGATTGCCGTATTATTTCAAACATTGACCATCAAAATGAATTCGTTGAACACACAAGGATTGTCGTATTGTTTCGCTATATTGTTTTGTTGTATTATTGAATCGTTTTCTAATATTTTAACATTTATTATATTAAAATAGTATAATTCAACCTTTCAAATAAGTTAACAATTCTGTGAAAAAAAACAAAATGTCATGATGAAATTTTATGTTAAAATATTGATTCAACATCTCAAACCATAAACTTTATATTATTTTAATATAAAAAAGTAAAAAGGACAAACGATTCCATTCTTATTTGGCAATTAAATTTTGAGAGGTGAAAGTGAACAGAGAGGGATTGGAAAAGCTTTAAATAAGAAGTTTGAGACGGATCGTTAAAAATGATTGAAACCACGTGAAAAAAGTCGGCGGGAATTATCGGGGGACTGAAGGTGGGGGATGATACCTTTTCTCTTAATTTTAAATTAGATATATATTATTTATTTAAATAATACACTGCAAATTTAATTGTCATCTGTTCAAATTTAATTATTATGAGTGTTGGAATGGATTATTTGACAAATTTATTATAAAACATGCTTTTGTCAAAAAAATCCGATTTTTTTATCCAATTCACTCGATTCTAATTTCACAGTCAACTATCCGATTCTAATTCGAATTTTGATTTTCAAAACCATGTTCTTTAACTAATGCTGGTCATATATTTTTCATAGTACAAAACTTGTACTACCCGAACAACAGATAGTACACCAAATAGTACTCGCATAGAGAATTGCTTATGGATATTAGTTTAGTTGGGTGGTTTGATCCAACTTTAGTAAAAAGCAAATTTCTCTTCTTTTTTCTGGCACAGACAAGAACATTAGATATATATTTAGATATTTTTGTGTTCCCCAGCTCACTGTCGGTCCATCTCACTAATACAAAAGGGATAAGATCAACCATTCCCGGTTTAATAATCATAAAACACTTCTTTAATTAATAATGGTTAAACAGTCAATTAGCTACCCAATAATTAATTAATTAATTGTGAAGTTCCACGAGATGTAGACAACATCGGTTGTTTGGTCTGTTCAATCAAACCTATTAATAAATTCAACCCCAAATTTCATACTAACACAGAATCAAGATGCTTAGGTTGGTTGTGAATAATAATTAATAGACAGGCAATAAATCAAACAACCAAAACAAGAGTCAAACAACCAAAACAAGAGTCAAACGTCGAGTTTTACTTCAATCGTTTTTATTTGTTGGTTATTTTTAACACCAGCTAAAAATTTAGAACTACTAAATCATATTATATCCACATATATATGTGCCTTTTTTATGTTGTCAATGTTTCTTATATTTTTAGGATTTATCTATAACGAACTAACAATTATCATTCAGACATAAACTCTCGTTAGTTTGCTACAACTTTTGAATAATTGGGATGAACATCAATTTTGAGTTCATAATAATATTTTTCAAACAATTTGTGGGATCTCCACTCTGTTAGATTTATTTGGATTTGTAAATGACTAGTTTGGGAGAAATAGGCTCAATATTCCTCTAAATATATAATTTTAATAAATTAATTGTTGGACGTGCTCATTGTACTTAACATATCATATACAATTAAGAGTGCTTATATTCTTAGATAATATTAAAATCAATGCACTAGTGGAAAAACTAGAATCAGAATTGGCCTATCTGGATCGGCTATATGAAACAACTGATCCTAATAACTATCTAGATCGGTTTTTAAAAAAAAACCGATCCTAAAAATTATTAATATCAGTTTTTATAAACAACCGATTCTAATAAATTAATTATTAGAATCGGTTGTTTGTTAGAACTGATTCAGATCCTATCAGGATCGGTTTTTACAAATAACCGATCCTAATAGTTCATTAATTAGGATCAGTTGTTTCAAACAATCGATCCTGATACTATCATGATCAATTTAATTTTTTGTTTTGCTAATTTCATAAAATTATATAATATGTGGTATAAATCAATCTTGTCATAAATTAATATTTTTTTATAGAATATTGTATAAATAAATGTCATCATAATATTAATGCTCTTATAATTGCCTCTGCAATTAATTTTATTTTTTGTATTTTTCAAGTATTATTTGTTATACTATCAGGATCAGTTGTTTCATAAACAACTGATTCTGATAATATCAATATCAGTTGTTTCACAAACAATTGATCCTGATAATATCAATATCAGTCGTTTCATAAACAACTGATCCTAATAGTAACTAACAGGATCGGTTGTTTCAAATAACCGATCCTAATACTATCAGGATCGGTTATTTCGAAACAACCGATCCTGATAACTCTCTAGGGTTCTTATTTTCATTCCGCGCCTCTCATTTTCAACTTAGCGAAAATCAAACCTGCCTCTCAACTCCTCCGTCTCTCTCTCTTAGTCTCAGTCTCTCTCTCTTCTAGGGTTCTTATTTTCATTTCGTACCTCTCATTTTTAACTTAGCAAAAATCAAATCCGCCTCTCAACTCGTCCGTCTCTCTCTCGATCATATAAAAAAAAAGGCGAAGAAGACAAAAACTGACAAGAATATGCCATCCATCTTCCAAGTTCATGGAATGAGATGAAGGATGATGCCCCGGCTTATGCCCTTAAATTATATTTAAGGTACATAGTATTTATTTCCTCAAATCTCTTATGTACATTAATTTGAGCATCTTTTGTATTTTTAATTTACACTAAATTGCATTCATGGTTTCAATTTTTTTTTTTCATTTGAGCAAGGCTTTTTGAGATTATTCCATCGGCGGTGAAAATGTACACTTTGAGGTATGCTAGCTAGGTGTTTCTTGTCTTTCAATTTAAATAATACATGTATCGAAGATGGACAAGCAAGCAATTAATGATATAGATATTTGTTCAGATTTTGAAGTTTGCACTGGTGGAGACAATAAAAGAGGGAGTACCATACATGTGGCTAAATTTTATTTTGCTATTGCACCAAATTTCTTCAACTATTGTACTTCTTTTTGTGTTTCATGAATTTTATTTTGTGTTCTTAATTGGTTTTGAGCTCCAATAAATCAATGGTAAATGAAAAAAATATTTTATGCTGGCTAGCAAATATATATGGAAGCTGGCCAAATAAAAAAAATATATTTTTTTAGTTCCAATATAACATCAGGATCGGTTATTTCATAAACAACCGATCCTGATAGTGTAGTATCAGAATCGGTTGTTTATGAAACAACTGATCCTGATAGTTACTATCAGGTCGGTTGTTTGAAACAACCGATCCTGATACTATTAGGATCGGTTATTTAATAACCGATCAAGATTAGTGTAGTATCAGTATCGCCTTCATTAGAATCGGTTGTATTTCGATACTAATATACATATATAACCGAAACTGATTTCATATTTTCCGTTAGTGATGACAATATCATAGTGCTTAATTGTGCTGTAAATTGAAAGTTAACTTGATTAATTAATTAAGTGTGTTTAACTTGATTAATTATTTAAGTGCGTTAAGACACAAGTCAAAACTTAAATTGATTAATTAAGTATTTGTCACTTGCACAATTAAAAGTGCTTAATTGTACAAGTTGGATTTCTTATAGATAACACCGTGTGAATGCGCTCCTCAATTCATTGACTTCAAGTCAGAAACCATGTGCGATCAACGGAGATTGAGTTTCCCAAACATTATTTTAAGTAACGAGGCCACTTAACTTTACTTCATGTGAGAAAGAAGAGGTAGTATAATTGGCTAGAAATAAGTCCTAGAGTTGTTATACCTAAATGTCAAGAGTTTGATTTTTTTTATGACTTCGTAGTTTCTGCGAAGATTTAAAAAAAAAAAATTCTACCTCATGTGCAATCTCTCTGTTGGTGTACGTCACGAGTGGCAGCACAGTAATTACGTTTAACTTTTTACCGTCTGTTCTGGATAACAAACCGATGACATTGATGGACCTCTTCCTGACCCCCTCTTGACCCTCTCTTTTGTCATCGATTAAATTTTACGAACAATTAGTATTGAGTGTCTCTTCAACATCGGTTTGGCTAAAAAGCCGATGGCACTAAGAGGTTATTTTTATCATTCCTTGTGTACAGATCTATTAGTGTCAGATTGATCAAGACTGTCTAGTATCCTTACTGAATTGATATTGTATTATTTAATGGCAACTATGATAATTAAATAATTAGAATATTAGTCATGCAGATACAATAATTTCACTGATAGTGTTACTACTACGAAAAAACACATTTAACTACTATAGCTACCAATCCGATCTAATGTTTTCTCTCAAACATGACATATCTAATGTTTCCGATCTAATGTTTTCGCTCAAAAACCGTGCAAACTCAATCCGATCAGATCTAATGTTTTCGCTGAAATGAATTTTTTGGAACTGGAGACGTCCATTTCAGAAAATTTCGGACCCCTTCCCTTGCTTTCTCTTTCACGCGACCCCTTCCCTCTCTGGCTCTCTTTTCTCACGCGAAATCCATGGCAACGAAACCCTAACTAGCACTCTTCTCGGCGACCCCCACCCTCTCGTCGCCTGACCCCTCTCTTTCTCTATCACCCGACAGCTCCTCTGCATCTTCTCGATCCTCTTCTTCTCCAGCGACCTCTCTCCTCTCGGCGCCACCTTCTCCACCGTCAACGACTCCTCTCCATCTCCAGCGACAGTCGTCCAGAGATAGGGTTTCAGTAAACAAAAGAGTTGCCTCACCATATCAACTGATTGAATTGCTTCATAAACAAACTTTTCTTCTATTCAAATTCAACACGTGAATCAACTTGGCCTGATTTTAATTTGATTATGACTTGTGGGGGAACATGGACTTACCAGTGGCAGGGGCAAGACTTCTGTTTTTTCATAGAACATATGTTTTCTTTACCCCACTAACAGTTGGCCTTAGTTGCAATCATAAACACAAAAAGGTGTTACTTGCTAATGTGAGAAATAATGTTTATTTGTTCGCATTATGAGAACTTCTAATTGGTCGTTCATTATGAAGTTAGAAAATTAATTGTAAAGGTAAATAGTACCAATAATTTCTGTTGATGCTTCTCAGGTGCAAAGTGCGATGGTTTTCTCAATTGAACAGTTTTTAATAGAAAGAAATGTTATGTTTTTCATTTTTAAGCTATGTATATGTATTATGTGAATGTTAATGGGCAAAATTTGAGGATTTTTCAGCTTTGGAGTATCCTGTACAACAAGGAATAAGAAGGGCAATAGAAGAAGAAGAAGATATTTTAGGGTCTGAAAAGGTCGTCGTTTTGGTGATATTTTGAAAACTGAAATTAGATTGATTGTATCTTCAAAACTAATTATGAAATCTTTGAAAAGAATAAAAGTAATTTGTTGAGGGTATCTTGGGAATTGGTACTTGTAATTTGTAAAAACTTTTGATGTTATAGAAGATTTTTTTTTTATTTGCATAATTAATAATTGTTTTGATATGTATTGTTTTGATGTTGATTACATATATTAGATAGTGCCAATTATTTGCTAGTTTTGGTTTTGATAGAATTATGATATAAGAACAAAAACAACTTGGTGTTTTGATAAAATTATTGTTTAGAGATTGTCTTCTCCTCCTTCGAATAGGATGGCAATGGCTTCTTCGAAGAGTTGAAGTTCATGCTGATTTAGGATGGTATGTATAGTAATTTTAGTGATTCATATTGAAATAAGAAATTTGCATTAATATGAGAAATTAATGGATAATCACGACTTAGTTGTTATTTTTTTTAACTAGATATGAGAAACAGTAAAGTACATATTTATAGTGAATAGTACAGTAAAGTACATATGAGAATGCAGATGTATCGACATACTTCAATTATAGAACTTAGCAAACATTTAGTTAAATTTTGCAAATTTTTGTGTCGGTAATATGAGCACCTCCATTAGTTGTTCTCATGCACCGAAAGTTTGAATGCAGAAATATCGACTCCTCTTTGTAAGAGATGTCAAAGAAATAAAAAAAAAAAATCATATACCAATCTTGAATCACATACCAATCTTTGCAAGAGCAGTACAGTTCCAAGAAGAATCATATACCAATCTTGAATTATACTGTAATTATTTGAGCACTACAGTAATAAAAAAAATGAACTTGTAACCCTCTTGTACCACTCATGTACAAAACTTTTTTTTTTATTATTATTTCAAAGCCCGTGGACAATATTACACAAGTATCATTACATCACAGCAAACATCCCAGAGATATTGTAAAATTCCCTAATTGCTACTGGTCTCACCATGGTATCAAATCTCCAAAACTTAACCTCAACCGTCTGGAGATCTCTTCTGTCAGATGCTTTAACTATCGGGACTGGAACTATAGTTTTTTCCCATTCTTCATAATCATTATCACACAACTGCAACAAATAATTGATCAATTGATATATAACTAGCTAGCTAGATAATGAATTCACAAACAATGAAGCGATCAAATTCGAAGAATTAAATTACCCACATTCCATTTACAATTCTATTGGAGAACAATTTTTTTTTTCAAATTACCCCATCAAATATAACTAAAGCGAATTATCATGATTTCATTTATTCAGTAATGACATTTTTACAGTCATAATTGGTTGGTAATTTTTAATAATGTGGAGCAAGTTGTCAATTGGAGGGTAGGTTGTCATTTAATTAATAATGTTAATCAGTCAGGATTGGTTTGTATTATTTAAATTAAATTAGATAAACAAATAATGACATGTTAACAGCCAGGCTGGACCAAGCTGGATTTAATTGTTTTTTATTTTAATTTTTGTAGTCAAAGTCAAATTCTTATTTTATAATGCATCTCTGACAAGTCAATTTGTCTTAAATTAATCAGGTTTAGATATTATATAGTTGCGTTATAAAAGCAATCTTTTCAGCTCTCACCAAATTTCAAGGGGAGAAGAATGGTTCTGTGGCACTTAATTCTTCTGCTAATATCCTCATTTACAATTGGAGTTCATAGCCAGCTTGATTCTAACGGTAATTATTTCCTGTTATGCAAGTGCTTTGTTGTAATCTACTCTCTCTCTCTCTCTATATATATATAGATAGATATATAGATATATATAAGTTAGTGTGCATGCATGTTTTGTTGCTGAGGATATGTTCAGGGTAATTAAGCTGAGCATATACATGGTACATGGCTATTTAAAACAAAACAAGTAATCATTTTGAACCAAAATATCATCATTTTAGTAGAGCACGGAAACTAGTTTATGGTACTTAGCTATGATTAAACTTGGGTGTAATTAAATTCAGTTAAAATAACAAGTTTCACTGTCTTTATTCCTTCTTACAGGTTTTCTGAGCATTGACTGCGGGATTTCCTCAAACTCTAGCTATGTTGACCCCGGGACAAATTTAACTTATGTATCCGATGAGCAATTTATCGACACTGGAGTGAACTTTCAAATCACAACTAGTTTACCTAGAGTATTCCAAACTGTTAGAAGTTTTCCTACTGGAATTCGAAACTGCTACACCATAAGATCCTTGACACCAGGCTTTGAGTATCTTTTACGAGCAACATTTGTTTATTCAAATTATGATAGCTTAAATAGACCCCCTATTTTTGATATTTATTTGGGGGTCAACTTTTGGAATACCGTAGATGCAGCTTCTTCTTCCTATCCTGAGATTATTGTCCAGACTACCACAGATTACTTGCAAGTTTGTTTGGTTAATAAAGATCTTGGAAATCCGTTTATCTCTACGTTACACCTGAGACAACTCCATTCAAAACTTTATGAAGAGACAAATGCAAGTCAATCTTTGATTATGGTGCGTAGGGGAGATTTAGGAGGAGGCACATCTCTTTCAGTTTTAAGGTGCATGTACAAAAATTTATTTCTTGAATCTTTTCTATTTCAACAATTAAAATTGTTTTGCCAAACTACTTGTTCTATTTGCTAATCATTCGTTCGCTAGAATGCAAATTCCATAAGATATATTTTTGAATTAAATTTTTGTTACATTATGTTATATGAAGAGGGATCCAATTACATCATTTTATGGTATCATATCTTGACACCATATTTTTATAAGTCATTTTTGTGATTTCAAAATCCAAATAGTTGATCCGAACGGTTCAACGTGATATCCATATTAAAATGTGCTTGGGGACCAAAATTTACATTTTTTTTTGAAAATTTATTACTATTTATTAAGATTTTTTTAAAATTGCTACTTTTCAATGGTCTAAAATTGTCTGAAAACAATAATTTTGTACACATCTTATTAAATACTAAAAAAATTTCAAAAAATGTAAAATTTGATCTTCGAGCACATTTTAATATGGAGATCATCTTGAACTATTTGGATCGTCTGTTTATATTTTAAAATCACAAAAATAATTTATAAAAATATGGTGTCAACATGTGTCACCATAAGATGGATCCCTCATCATGTTATATAGCTAAAGTTAAATTATTGACACCATCTGAAAGACCAATAAGGCATGCATTGAGATATTTTGTACAACTTATACTATTGCAATATTGTGCATAAATTAAATATCAAAAGAGAAGAAAAAACTGAAATTTAGCTAGTTAACTAAAATTGTACTATGATAGAGACATCAATAATCTTTGCTGTTCCTCCATTCCTTAACTTGGACAAATAATAGGTACCCTCAAGATAAGTATGACCGGTGGTGGACCAAAGAGACCTTGAACGGAACAATAGAGATTTCATCAAACTCCACCATAGAAGCTGACCCAGACGAGACACCCACTGTTGTGATGCAAACTGCTGCCACCACTTCAAGTACCCAAAAACCACTAAACCTCTATTGGAATGTCGATGACAAGTTCTCCACATATTATTGGATATTTCACTTTTATGAGATCCTGGCATCGCCGACTGGTCAAAGGGAGTTTGATTTACTTATTAATGGAGCTATGGGATCAAAAAAAATTATCTTTCAGACATGGTACAGGATTACTCTCCAGCGGTCAGGTTTTACTAATTATAATGTCTCACTGGTGGCTACTTCAAATTCAACTCTTCCACCTTTATTGAATGGATATGAACTGTATAAAATTGCTCCTGTGGGGGTCCCTACTTACAGTGAAGATGGTAATTTTTGGGATCAAATCTTCAAAATCTTTTCATAAAATTTAGTCGTATTAAACCTTAAGGATTAAATTTTTTTAAGGTAGTTTAGTTTTTTTTACTTGCAGTTGCTGCTATTAATACTATCAAGAAGGATCATCAAATAAAAAAAGGGTGGAGTGGTGATCCTTGTCTTCCAAAAGAGTTCATATGGTCGGGTGTCAGCTGCACCTCGAACTCCTCCAACATTTCCTGGATCACAGGCTTGTCAGTGCATTTCTCTTTCTTTTTTTATGCCTATTTTTTTTGGGAATTATGAGTGGATGAAAGAATTAATCCAAAACTTCTGAACTATTTCTATCTTCTTTTTTTTCAGAAACTTATCATATAGTGGATTGATTGGTCCATTGAGTTATCACTTCGGAAATCTAACTGCCCTTGTGTCTTTGTAAGTTCCTTCAATTAAGTACTACTATGTTTTTTATATAAGTATTAATTTAGGAATGTAAGATCATCAGGGCAGATGTCATGTACATTGGCTGAGCTTCTGAACCATTTTTATATAAAGCAAACTCCTATTTAATTTGTATTTTTGGAAAATTTTATTTCGACAACATGTGTTCTACAAGTTAATTTAATGATTTTATCGCATCTATTCACTAACCATTGCTTGCGTACTTTTTCAGGGATTTATCTGGCAATGATTTGTCTGGATCTCTTCCAAGCTCTCTAGACCAACTAACAGCTCTTAAGTACCTGTATGCATTTTATCAGTAACCTTGAAATGTATCCGGATATCTGTTCTGTATAAAGGGATTGATTCATAATTTTTATTTATATTTGTCAGTGATATCAGAGGAAATAACAAGATGTCGACCAACCTGCCTTTTGGGCTTCAGAAAAGACAAAAAAATGGAAGCCTAACATATAGGTCACACTTTATTTTAGTTATTTCATATATGCTGTAGAAAGCATGAGTGCAACTTTAATTCATTGATTGACTTATTATTTATTATTTCATGTTCATATACAAATGAACACAAAATATATATATTTGCCTACATATAATTAAGATTAAGTTAACTAAATAATATTAGGGACTTTATAACTGGCTTGATTCAACACACATATATTTGAGGAGAAAGCAACGAAAAACATACCCCAACAATTGATAGAGAAGAGCCAGTGACTAGATACTCATTGCTGAAGGGATTGCAGTTTTTTCTAAAATCACAATTATTCATCGCTTTGATCTTTCAATGTTAGCATTCATATAAAGAAAGAAAGTTTCATTGATTTCTAAAGTAAACAACTTTCTTATTAATCTCTTGGAACAATGTTGGCATTTTAATCTTCATTGTCTTGTGTGCTAGGTTTGGAGATCTTCCGATTCCATCTCCTTCTCCGTCTCCTTCTCCTTCTTCTAAAAAGAATATTATAATTACTGCAGTGGTAGTCCCATTGTTGGTTATTGCAGTCATTGTTGCGGCTATTTATTGGTTGAGGCAGAAACGTAAGTTCTGTTTTTTCGCAAACTTTTTTCCCTTCTTGGATTAACAAATCAGTCCTTGCACTTTTTTATAATTACAGATGTTGTGCACACTATTAAGCCACTATACACTCCAAACATTTCTTAATTTTACATGAGGAAAATTTCAAAAGCAAAGCCAAACGTTAAGTTTTGGTTACCCACCAAACCAAAAATGGTACATTGTAAGGCATCATTACCAGCAAATGTCAATATCTGTCCTGTATTGATATTCTCATGCTTAAATGAATTTTTCCTCACATTTTTGGGTTTTTATTTAAGTACTGAAAAACAAAGACAATTATTTAGAATTACCAGTAGTGACAGATCTACAATTAAGGTTTAAAACATAATTCTCATTTCTAAATTAGTGTAAAAGTGCCTTGCTGTTTACATCAAAATGCCGTTTCTAGATAAATCTTTCAATAATAAATGTAAATTTATATCTCTATATTTAATATACAGATAATCAATCAAATGTCTTAAAGCAAGGTAAAAGTTCTGAATCAAGCCCTTTGACAAATGATCCTGCTAGAAATCATGACACAATTTCATCTCAACCGAAAGCAGAGGCACAAGATTATCAGATCAGTGATAATCGTCAATTCAGTTACAATGATCTCAAGAAAATCACAAATAATTTTCAAAGTATTATTGGCACTGGAGGATTTGGAAGTGTCCATTTGGGCCTCCTAGAAAATGGATTTGAGGTTGCAGTTAAGATGCGTGCTAATTCGTCCTCCCAAGGGGTCAAGGAGTTCTTGGCTGAGGTAATCTCCAATACACACACATAACCCACTTAAACAATTGCCAAAGTATTGGTGGCATAGTTGCTATACGAAAAAAATATACCAAATTACAATATGGTTATCAACATCTAAAAGATCTTTTATGATAGTAAGTTCAAGATATATTTAATCATAATTTTTGTACAGGCAAAACACTTGGGCAGAGTTCATCACAAGAACTTGGTTACATTAATAGGCTACTGCATTGATGAAAATTGCATGGCACTTGTCTATGAGTACATGCAGGAAGGAAATCTTCATGAAAAGCTGAAAGGTAATTGATTATACTTGATCCTAATTTGGCGTCTAAATTTTGTGTCTTTGATGAATCTTTCATAAGCTAACATTCTAAAATATCAGATATATATGGGAAGCCTCTTACTTGGAAGCAGCGACTTAAAATTGCATATCAATCTGCACTAGGTATGGTAAATTAACAGCTACCTTATAAGCTACAATAAAAATTATAAACTAGTAAATTGTTGCTGTAATTTCGTCTCTTTGTTTCGAATATTTTTTTTTGACAAAAAAGAGTTCAAAAATATATTCTGAATCGGCTTAAATCAGGGTGCCATGCTCTTTACTTTCACTTTTGCGTTGCATTATTCAATGGTTTTTTTTTTCTTTTTTTGCTCTCTCATGTCCTGAAATTAGAAGTTACAAGCAGGCACTAATTGTATTCAGAAAAAAATAAATTAGATATTCTAAGTATTGAGAACATATTAAGTTTATTGAAATATTTTACAAGAAAATAATATATTTGATCTTTAAACAAATGCAATGAAGGATTGGAGTATTTGCATAAGGCTTGTAATCCACCACTTATCCATAGAGATGTTAAGGCCAGCAACATTCTATTAAATGCAAATTTCGAGGCAAAGATCGCAGATTTTGGGCTCTCAAGGGCTTTTGAAAGTGATGGAATCAGTTCTGTTTCCACGAAAGTGATAGGCACTCCTGGTTATCTAGATCCCGAGTAAGATCTCTGTTTTGCTATTACATTTTGTTATTCCTAAGTATACAACTACAATGCAAAATAATATTATTACCAAACTTACTTATATAACTTAATTCTAATAACAATAACATATTTGTTTATAATTGGAAGCGTGGAGATTTGAGTACATGTTTTTTTCAATTTTAATTTATTGTCTATAATTAGTTAAATATTTTCATTTCTCTGTTTTTTGAGAGAAAAATATATTTTTTTCTTTAAAGAGTAGTTAAATTATTGCATGCATCTACAGGTACTATTCGTCAAATCAGCTAAGTGGAAAAAGCGATGTTTATAGTTTTGGAGTTGTTCTATTGGAGATTGTCACAGGTCAGTCCCCTGTCAACGCAGGATTAGAAGGGGCTAACTTGGTGCAATGGGTGCGTCAGAAACTATCCGGAGGAAATATTGAAAGCATAGTGGACCCTAGAATGCAAGAGGAGTATGACATAAATTCAATATGGAAGGTTACGGATTTAGCATGCAGGTGCACCGAAGCCACCTCATCTAAGAGGCCTAAAATGCATGCAGTTGTTTCTGAGCTCAAGGAGAGCATGTATTTGGAATTCCCAACAGAGAAAATGCATAATGAAAAAAGTACAGATAACTTAGTAACCGATGTTAGTGAGGATAGCACTTTTGAGATTGTTTCAATAGGTGACATGCCAGATCCAGGTCCCACTGTCAGATAATTCTTTTCGCAACTGAATTTCTTTGTTGAATTTAACATATATGACAGCCACTTCTAGGAATATAGAAATAGTTGGCTTGTTGTTAAAAGAAGCTTGCCTATTAATTTTTTTTTTTTGAAGAGAAATGTAGAGGTCTAGCCCCCAAATTTCATATATGTGACACCAGTAGTGTCCAAAGCTACAATGTTTTTGAAAAAGCAGTAAAGAAATTTAAAGAAAAGAAAATTAGTAAAGTAGATGAAATAGAAAATTTCAGAAAAACAATATGATCTAAGTTACACAGAATAAGTTTTCGTTCTCTTTGTTGTTTTTTTGTTACCTGCTTCTAATGGACTTCAAACCAGCTTCCATATTCCATATTACAGCTGGTACCACAGCTGATTTGCATCAATGATACAGCTCGTATGTACCAATGATAGCTGGCACATATTCTATTTATTTTGTTTCCTTTGCTTAATATATATTTCCTTTTTTTATTTTATTTCCTTTATTTGAGAAAGGTTCTGTATATAAGATTACATTGTATCCCTGTAAATGTTAAGAAAACAGAATATAAATTTTCTAAAATTTCTCATGGTATCAGAGCCATAATCAATCATGGCTGAAAATAATTCCCCCACAGCAAATCCCCCACTAGCAACAATTGTTATTGAGTCTTCTTCACCATATTATATTCATCCATCATATAACCCCGGTGCTACCCTTGTCTCTCAAACACTTACTGGAGACAATTATGCATCATGGAAAAGATCCATGACAGTGGCGTTAGGAGCAAAGAACAAACTCAGCCTTGTTGATGGATCCTTGCAAAAACTGAGCACACCATCAGATTTGGTGAAGGCTTGGGAGAGATGCAATCACATGGTCTTCTCATGGCTGATCAATGCTCTCAGTAAAGACCTTCGTGAGAGCGTGGTGTTCGTTGACACGGCTCAAGAACTTTATGCTGAGCTTGAAGAGAGGTTCTCACAAGGTAATGAACCTCGAGTATTTGAAATTAGGTGTGCTATAACTAACACTAGACAAGAACAGTTGAGTGTTGCTACCTATTTTTCTAAGTTGAAACAAAATTGGGATGAATTGAACTCCTATTCGAACATACTGGTTTGTACCTGTGGTTCTGTGAAGGAGATAATCAGAGAAAGACAAACTGAACAGATTTATCAATTTCTGATGGGTTTGAATGATGTTTTTAGCACAATTCGTACCCAAATCATTGCCATGGAGCCGTTGCCAAGCTTGGCAAAGGTGTACTCTCTTATTCAACAGGAGGAGAGGCATCTAGGACTTCGGGCATCTCAAGGCATGGAAAGTGCTGTGCTTGCTGCTAGAGATGGTGGCTCGAGTCGATCAGGTGACACAAGGCCAAGCACAGGGAAGTTCAAACCGCGGCCAGTGTGTGATCATTGTGGAAAGGTTGGTCACATCAAGCCCAGATGTTATGAGATTGTTGGTTACCCTTCTGGTGATCAGCGACAAGGAACAGTAGCAAAGCCTTCTGGACAACGACAGCAACAAAGAAACCAACAGGCCGTGAATGGATCAGATGCTTCAGTCAAAGTGTTTGGGGCATCTGGTGCATCCGGAAGTCAAGGTCACAGTGAGGATTTGCTGCCTCATCTCACTGCACAACAATACAAGCAATTACTATCTCTTTTAAATCCTGATTCGCAAGGTTCTATTGCTAATTTTGCTGGTAAAGTCTCTTGTCAAACTGATAACCTTAATTGGGTAATCGATTCAGGTGCATCTGATCATTTCACCTTTAACCCTTTATCACTTTCAAACTCCACCTCAACTCAAAACTACAAGCCAGTGGTACTACCAGATGGTTCAAGAAATCTGATTACACACATTGTGAATGTTTATGTATCACCAGAAATTCAACTAAAAGATGTGTTGTGTGCCCCCTCGTTTAACTTCAACCTTCTATCAGTGAGCAAAATTACAAGTTCTTTAAACTGTGCGGTAATATTCTTTCCTACTTTTTGTGTGTTTCAGGAGCTGACAATGAAGAAGCTGATTGGAGTTGGTGATATGCGGGATGGATTATATAATATCAGCAAGGCAGCTGCTGTTGCGGCAGTTTCTAGTCATACTGATTCTAATTTGTGGCATCGTCGTCTTGGTCATCCTTCCAAACATAGTTTTTCCAAAACTTCACCATATCCTCTTAATAATGTGCCATTAATTGATCCATGTGAATCTTGTATTCCTACAAAACAGACGCGATTAATTTTCAAAACAAGTTTGACTAATACATGTGGTGCTTTTGATTTAATTCATTGTGATATTTGGGGTGGATACCACACTCCATCTTTTTCTGGAGCACACTATTTTCTAACAATTGTTGATGATTTTACACGTTGCTCTTGGATTTACTTAATGCGTTTTAAATCTGAAACATACAAATTTTTTCAAATTTTTATTAAAATTGTACAAACCCAATTCAATAAAAGGGTCAAGGCAGTAAGATCTGATAATGGGTCTGAATTTTTATCAAACTCTATGCAAACCATGTTTCAAGAAAATGGAATTTTACATCAAAGGTCTTGTGTCTACACTCCACAACAAAATGGAGTTGTTGAACGCAAGCATCGTCATATCCTTGACACTGCACGTGCACTCAGATTTCAAGCATCATTACCGTTAAGTTTTTGGGGAGAATGTGTCCTTGCTGCAACATATTTGATAAAAAAATTACCCACACCTGTCCTTGGAGGAAAGTCACCACATGAAATGATTTTTGGAACTAAACCACTTTATGAAAACTTAAGAGTTTTTGGTTGCTTATGTTATGCAAGAAACACAGATCCTCACAAAAAAATATTTGACAGCCGAGCTAGAAAATGTGTTTTCGTGGGATATCCCTTAGGACAAAAGGGTTATCGTGTCTATGATTTAGATAAAAATAACATCTTTGTATCTAGGGATGTGATTTTTCATGAAAACACCTTTCCATTTCAAAATAATCTTCAACAAATCCCTCCAATTGAAAATACCAGCAGCTCAAATGAAACAACCTATGAAGACCCAATTCCTTTACATATCCAAAACAACAATGAAACCACCACTCATGATATACCTGAAGCAACAAAAAATCATACAACACCATTACCTATAGAGTTGCGCAGATCTTCTAGGCCAACCAAGCGACCAAAAAAATTAGCTGATTATGTATGTACTAGTGCCATTGCAAATCCACCCAAACATAATCGACCTCAATCAGCTTCAGATTCGTCAGGTATGGCTCATGCATTAAGTTTAGTTTTGTCTTATGACAATTTTTCTACTGCACACTGCACTTTCCTATCTAGTATCACATCCAACACTGAACCGAAAAGCTATTCAGAAGCAATTCGGGACCCCAATTGGAGGAAAGCCATTGTAGATAAAATTGGTGCTCTCTAGCTCAACAAAACTTGGACTATAGAACCTTTGCCACTCGGTAAACACCCTATAGGGTGTAAATGGGTGTTCAAAATCAAGTACCTCTCTGATGGAACTATTGAACGATATAAGGCTAGACTTGTGGCCAAAGGATATACTCAAGAAGAGGGTATCGATTATCATGAAACTTTTGCCCCTGTTGCCAAACTTATGACCGTGCGTTGCCTTCTAGCTGTGGCGGCTGTTCGAGGGTGGCACTTGTATCAGTTAGATGTGAATAATGCATTTTTACATGGTGATCTTCATGAAGAAGTGTATATGAAAATGCCACCAGGACTTGAATGAAAGGGGGAGAACATGGTGTGTAGGTTGCGAAAATCATTATATGGGCTTAAGCAAGCATCACGAAATTGGTTTGACAAGTTTTCAGCATCTCTAAAATCTGTAGGATATACACAATCCTTGGCAGATTATTCTCTTTTCACTAGACGCACTAGTACAGGTTTTGTGGCTGTTCTTGTGTACGTGGATGATGTAGTTATAGCTGGTGATGATCAAGCATCCATTGAGTGGCTCAAAAGGTACTTAAGTTCCTCTTTTGATATCAAAGACCTGGGGCAACTTAAGTACTTCCTTGGTATTGAGGTTGCCCATTCTCCTGAGGGTTTGTTCCTCAATCAACGGAAGTATGCACTAGATATTTTGGGTGAGTCAGGAATGATTGGTGTGAAGCCATGTGACTTTCCCATGGAGCAGAATCACAAACTTTCTCAGGATACAGGAGAGTTACTTGATGATCCAGGTATCTATAGACGCTTGGTTGGGCGTCTCATTTACTTGACAATTACTAGGCCCGATATCACTTATTCTGTTCACATTCTCAGTCAATTCATGCAAAGGCCATGCAAACCTCATCTAGAGGCAGCCTACCGAGTTCTTTGATATCTGAAAAGTTCACCTGGTCATGGAATTTTACTCTCTAGATCTTCCTCTTTATCCATTCGGGCCTATTGTGACTCAGATTGAGCGAGTTGTCCGATGACCCGACGATCCACCAGTGGCTATGTTACTTTTCTTGGGGCTAGTCCTATTTCATGGCGCACAAAAAGACAGAATGTGGTTTCACGCTCATCGGCTGAAGCTGAATATCCTTCAATGGCGAATGCAGCTTGTGAATTAACTTGGTGTCGATATATTTTTGATGAACTTGGAGTTCCTCGATCAGGACCAATGCAGCTTTATTGTGACAATCAAGCTGCCCTACACATAGCTTCTAATCCAGTTTTTCATGAGCGTACGAAGCACATTGAACTAGATTGCCATCTAATTCGAGAGAAAATTCAAGCAGGGGATATTGCTACAGCACACGTGCCAACATCACAGCAATTGGCAGATATATTTACTAAGGCGTTAGGCAAAGTTCAGTTCCAATTCCTTGTAGGCAAGCTAGGTGTTGTGGCACTGCACTCACCTGCTTGAGGGGGAGTATTACAGCTGGTACCACAGCTGATTTGCATCAATGATACAGCTCGTATGTACCAATGATAGCTGGCACATATTCTATTTATTTTGTTTCCTTTGCTTAATATATATTTCCTTTTTTTATTTTATTTCCTTTATTTGAGAAAGGTTCTGTATATAAGATTACATTGTATCCCTGTAAATGTTAAGAAAACAGAATATAAATTTTCTAAAATTTCTCATTCCAGCAGGAGCTCATGCTCAAGAGTTGCAACTGTCTTGACTTTTTCCTGAAAAATACGTCTGCACCTTTCCCTCCATATCACAAAGCGCATTGTCATTTCCATTTGTTTTACACGTTTGCTACCCGATTGGAGGACAGCTTGTCTGTACTGTCCCCGCACTAACAGGCTACAATGATTCATGTCCGGCACAGCTCTTCTGATCTGCAAATGTAGCTGCTTGGTGAAAGAGCATTCTTTGAACATGTGCATCACTGATTCAGAGTTAATCTTACACAAGCAGAATCTATTTACCAAGTGGAACCCTCTACGAACCAGATTATCCACCGTCAGGATTTTGTTCTTTAACATCAACCATGTGAAAATCAGTACCCTCGTGGGAGCTTTTATATCCCATATTGTTGACAATTTTTTAGTGATGACTGGTCCTGTTTCCATTGCCACATAGTAGGATTTAACTGAGAAAGTGCCATCAGCAGTTCATTTCCATGAAATCACATCTTGGACCTGATCATCCAGTGTTACCACTGCCAATTGCTGCCTTAGAGTAGAGAGCCCATAATCTCAATAAAAATCCTCCTCTGCGTGTGAATACAACGTGCAGGAAGGGGTGAATCTGAAATCTCTTTTCATGAGCGTATGCATACGACGTCCTTCCGATATTGTGTATGTTGATACTTGATAAAAAGACCCAACTGGTACAAGAAAGCAAAATTGTATTGAATAATCATATGATTAGATATATAGCAACAAAGACTATAGTAAATTGAATATTATTAAATTATTTATAAATGACTTAATAACTGGTAACTAAAATTGAAGACAAAAAATTTTAGTTATTAAAGTGTGTCTGCATAATATACATCATATATCCAAAATTGTTTATTTTGTAATTATTATTATTAATTACATGGAGGTTATTTGTTATTAAATTAATGATGGTTCAATTATTGCAACCAAAAGACAGCTTAGGTACAGATGGTGAATAGATTTAAACGAACTCATATCCCGAAAAAGGTACGATATTCATCGATCCATTCTATATATTTCATTCCTGCTCCGTTAGATCAAAGAAAAAATTAGCTTTTTCATGACTGTGTATTATAGATCTAGAGTGATATTATATTAAAAATCGATAACATATTCTTTGTTAGCAACCGATAATAAACGTTCAACATTAATTATATCATGCTACTGGTTATAAATATTTTTCAAAAGTATAAATTAATTCGAGAGATATAGATAACAGGATACGGATAAAATATGCAATTTTCAATCAATTAATTATTATAAATATGCAAAAAAAAAAAAATGATATGAGATAACCACTACAAAAAATTTTGTCAATTAATGGGATACATAAATGATTTGTCTATCAATAAATAACATTTTTAGTTTATATTGTTACTTTGCGTGCCTTCAGAAATTTGGTTAATAGACGGACTTCGTCCAATAATAAATACCATTTTTAGTTTATCTTGTCGTTTTTCTCCATCCTTCTGAAATTTGATTATGACGTATACGCAGAGTGAATGGGTGTGGTCGACGAAGATATATTCATTAATAAATAATCTAATCTGTACCCAATTTTTATTCCTTATTAATTAACTACCTTTAGGCCTTAACGTACAATATATAATTATTAAATTAATCCATAGTGTACATACTTTAATAAAAATATGAAACATATAAATAAATATATTATGCACTTCATGTATATAATATTGCAAAATATTAAAATTATAATTGTCGTCAAACGTAAATAATATATTGTATGACTTAATATTGTAAGAAATTCCTAATTTAAAAACTATATAAAATGTTTAATAAATTAATTTTTTTGTAAATTACTTAATAAATTATAACTATAAAAATCTATGAACATCTGTGAGGGTAAAAAAAAAGGTCTATTGCCGAGAATAAGCCGGAATAAATTTCTACTCGGGAGGGTATGACTATTAATCAACTCCGCAAGAATACCAATATGCTTGAGCACTTTTATTCTCATAAATACTAACAGATTCTTATAGTAAATTAATATAATAATAGTGGAAATTACATCTATAGTTATATGTAAATGAATAGAAAACATATTAAAATGGATAGAAATAGTTCTATCCATACTCTTATCCAATAAGTTAATGATTGTTTTTCTTAGCCGTGTATTTAGTCCAGCAATAAAAAAAAATATTTAGTTTGTTTTATCTGTTTCCTATCTGTGCCTTCCGAAATTCGGTTAATGACGTAGGATCGACATTTTAAACAATAAACAATATATATGCTAAGCATTGTATATAAAATATATATGAAGCCAGCTGTTGCCAACTCTACCTATCAATTCAAGATTTTTCTACGAATATCCAATCCTAATAATTCATCTCAAAGTCAAGGCCCTTATATGGACTTCAATTACGTACCACCACCACGACAATTTTTTTATTTATTTAACCTACTTATATCGTATTTGACTATTTGGTACAACGTAATACTACACTAAGGCGATGACTATATACACGGTTGAAAACGCTAACGACATGTTTTAGAAATGTGCCCCTACACGATCACAGCTATGTCCGATGTATGTGGTTGTCAAACTGTATCTATATCTCTTACATAAATATTAGTATATGGTAACCGTATCAGATATAGAAAAACCGCTAAAATAGAAGACATATATATTCATGATTATTAGGAAATATATACATGGTTACTACAAGTGAACCATGTATGATTTCTGAGAATCATACACCGATTGCTTTATATAAACTGTGTATGTTATACTTGAGATATTGTTTATTTCAAGAATCATGTATGATTTGGAGAAATGTAAGGTTTTCGGAGCGAAATCAGACCTAAATGGACTAAATGAGATTATCAACATTTCATGCGGTTGGAATATGTCTGTTTTCCTTACTAGGCGATATGATGTCCTTAAATTCCATGTAATGTTTACCTTTTAATTAATGGAAGGATACCTACGGATTTGCCATAAAAAAAAAAGGTGTCTAAATCAAATTTCGCGAAAATAAAATAAAAATGGGTCGCATATATTTGTAGAAGAATCCTGCATTGATTGGTAGAGCTGAAAACAGCTGCCTTTATATATATTTTATATACGCTGCTTAAGATATATGTATATATATAGTTTATTGTTTACAGAAGTCGATCATACATAATTAACCAAATTTCGGAAGACACCGATAAGAAAGGGACAAAGTAAACTAAATATGTTATTTATTGCATGGTTATATACTCTCAAAACATGAATGCATAACGTTTGCATATGAGGTCTGAACTATAGTGCCATATTCCAGTTCCACATAGAGTTTAATTAGAACTCAAAATAATTAATTATACAAAATTTGATATATTATTATTCTTAGAGTTAAAATTGTTCTCATATCTTAGGCTCATGAGTCATGATGGGAATTGACTGTAGATATTGACAGATCATTTTAAAATCCGTATGAACAAAATCGTATTTTAAAACATTGAATATATTGCTTATTGTCAAAATACAATTATAGTTTCAGTAGGGTTGAAATAGTCATTGAATCACGCCAACTTTATGTGGCAATTAAATCATGCCATTTGCTGTGTTTACTCCTGCCATCTTCAAATTTGTCTTGCCCTTCTCATGTAAACTTTGCCGATGTAGCCTCTCATGACAACACTCCAAGGACACAGCACGGACAAGTGCATACATGGTAAAAAATCACACATAATTTTGCATGCTCTATTGTGCAGCAACGAAAAAAAATCTTAACTGATGGTCATACACTCTGTTAATCTAACAAATAAAAAAAAATACAAACTGGGAATGCACCCATTTTTAATCCAAGATCCCCCACTTGTCAATTATTTGCCATTTTCCTCTTACTTGAAAATGACTTCCTACTCAGAAAAGGACATAATTCCCTTTTGTGGAAAAGATTGATGTCGAAGTCATTATTCGAGTGCATATATTTGGAGCATTCTTTTATTTTTTTAAGAAAAAAAGAAAAGAAACAATGGTTCTTACTTATCATAGTTCTGAATTTATTTTTTCCCGCTCTTCTCAGCAACATAAGTGATTAAACAAAAAAATAATAAACTGAAATAAAATAATATCATGTCTAAAGATAGATTAAAAATGCAAGCAATCTTAAGGGAGTAACTAGAATTGCATGAAGACAATTAAAATTGGGTCAATATACAGTACACCAATAATGACTTCCAAGTTTTTTTTAAATATTTAAATTAGCTCTAAATATAATATTCCAGTAAGCTTCTAAGAAAAATTTTAGGCTTAACTTTCATAATACGAGTAATTAATATCCATTGTCACTAGTAATTAATATTATTCAAGTTAGTGCATCATATCTAGCTTACATTTTTTTAGTGCTGGATTTATTATTTCTATGCAGAACCGTATTACATAATATAAACCCTAAATTGCCATGATCCTCTAGTGAACCCTAATCTGAAATTTAAAGTTACCTTGATCGGTAGTCATGGTCTTCCAGGGATGCACAATCACCGATGATCACCGGAAGCCTTTAGATTTCCAAGCAATCCCTCTCAAGTCCGATGGAGAGAGCGAGAGAGGCGGCAGCGGCAACGTTCTCTTCTTACACAAGGATAGATACCCGATTCAAGTTCTGAATTTTCTGTTTTTATGTTTTTCCGTATTTCTATATATCTTTTAGAGAGAGAGAGATAGATCTGTATTATCAGACAAAAGGAGATATTTACGTATTTGATTAGGCGCCGGCCATATATATCAGGATATAAGATTCATGAATAGGCGCCTATTATTAATCAAATCAGTGCCGAATTCCATCTGATAAATAGGTCTTTTCATTTAATCAAATGAATAGTTGCCTTTCTTATAATTAATTAATTAATTAATCTTGTTTTCTTTATTGGATCCTTAGCGGATCTGAATTCAGAACTTGCCTTATTGGATATCTCCTTATTAACATAACATTGCCATATTTGATTGTGTTCCCCAGGGACCAATAGCATAATTGTATTATTACCAAACTTTATATAATTTATACCATCACTAAATCATAAAGTTATTAATACGCATTCTACATATTAAAGGTCCCACTTCTCATGACACATATTGAACCCGATAAATAACACTTAATTTGATCACTTCATAACGGGTCTAATTTTGACAGTCTATTATTCAATATATATTTATATTACATATAAGCCCACATATGTTATAATTAATTGAAATTAATTCCAACATTTAGTACTAATAATATGTCAACAATACTTACTTTTGAGCTATTCTTTTGGGCATTTGAGCACATCATATCGCTCTCGGTAATGGATCTTTGTATATCACCCTTGAACTCCTCATTTCTCATTGCTTCAGGTTCAGTAGTCTTCATCAATCATTTCCTTATTGGCCAGATTGTTATTAGTATCTTCCAATGGTGCCTGGTTTGTTCCAAGAGAACTGCAAGATGACGCACCATCCTATATTACAAAGAAAAATAATATTAAAGTTAGTGCATAACATCCAGCTTATATTGTTTTTTAATGCTACTAATATGTCTGTTGGCAATAATCACTCACAGAAACTCACTTGATCAAGAAGAAAGAAAACAAGAACTAGTTTATCTCTGTAATATATTTCTCTCGATAGTTCCAATTATTACAGAACATACATATATATAGAGTTCGGAAAAATAAAAAGAAAACTAACTCTGGCATCTCCCTCCTTTTCTAAAAATAACTGCTATTCCCTCCATCACTCAATTAAACATGCTGTAATTAAAAACACACACCTATTCGTAGTAAATAAAAACACTGGCTAAAAATAAAACAGACTATGACTAAAATACCCCTGCATATTTGAATTACATCTCAACACCCTCCCTTAATTCAAACTTTGTAACACCCAATTTTCTTCTCAGATTCTCCAATGCTGGTAAACACAAAGCCTTGGTTAAAATATCTGCCTTTTGCTCTTCAGTTGTAATGTATTCCAAGCATATTTCTTTTTCTGCCACTAGATCTCTGATGAAATGAAGCTTGATATCAATATGCTTGCATCTTCCATGCTGAACTGGATTCTTGGACATTGCAATAGTTGATTTATTGTCACAAAAAATCACAGTGGCCTCCTCTTGCTTCTGTTCAACATCAGCTAGAACCCTTCTTATCCAAACTGCCTGACATGCTGCTGACCCAACTGCTGCATACTCAGCTTCAGCTGTAGACAAGGCCACAGTGGGTTGTTTTTTCGTGTTCCAGCTTACAGGTGCAGTACCAATAAAGAACAAATACCCTGATGTACTTCTTCTATCATCTTGACATCCAGCCCAGTCACTATCACTAAAACCAACAAGGCTTGTTGCTTTTGTTCTTCCATACCAGATTCCCAACTCAACTGTGCCTGCTACATATCTCAATACCCTTTTTGCAGCCCCCATGTGATGTTTGCTTGGATTTTGCATGAATCTTGAAATCACACTAACTGAAAAAGTGATGTCAGGTCTAGAGTGAGTTAAATAAATCAAACCTCCAACTAGACTTCTGAATTTCAAACCATCAGCTGCACCAGTACCATCTTCTTTTACCAGTTTCTCTTTGACGTTCATTGGAGTTGTGCAAGGATTGCAGTTCACCATTTCAAACTTTTTAAGCAGGTCTCTTGCATACTTCTGCTGTGATAGGAATATGCCATTTTCTCTCTGGATTATCTCCAAGCCCAGAAAATATTTAAGAAGACCAAGATCGGTCATCTCAAACTGTTTCTTCATCCTTCTTCTAAATTCGGCCACCATTTCTTGATTTGTACCCAGATAGATCATGTCATCTACATAGAGACAAACCATCATGAGTGTGCCATCCTGCTTTTTCTTGACATAAAGACTTGGTTCACTTTTGCTTCTTGAGAAACCTGTATCAGAAAAAAACTGGTCAATTTTACTGTACCAGGCTCTAGGAGCCTGTTTGAGCCCATACAACGCCTTGTGCAGTTTGTACACATGACCTTCTTTTCCCTTGATTTTAAAACCTTCTGGCTGCTCCACAAATACTTCCTCAACAATCTCACCATTTAAAAAAGCAGACTTCACATCAAATTGATATACTGGCACACTCCATACAGCTGCAACTGCTAACAAGATTCTAACTGTTTCAAACCTTGCAACAGGGGAAAAAGTCTCCTCATAATCAATTCCTGGCTGCTGCTTATACCCCTTTGCCACTAATCTAGCTTTGTGCTTGATAATTTCTCCATCAGGCCCAAATTTTGTTCTAAACACCCATTTCACTCCAACTACATTTTTACCCTTAGGAGCTTCAACTAAGCTCCATGTCTGATTCCTTTCTATTGAATCAATTTCCTCTTTCATAGCTACTCTCCATTCTTCTTCAATCACTGCTTCTTCATAATTTTCAGGATCAACTACTAATAGCATCTGTGTTGCATTATAGAGATCATCTAATGTTCTGGTTTTCCTACCAGCAACATCAGAAAACTGGCTTCTGTTGCGCCTCATGTACACCCTTACAGGTGTCTGCTCTACTTCATTTCTTTCCTCCTCATCACTCTCAGATTCACTCTCATCATCCTCTTCAATTGTCTCCACCACTTCATTTTCTTCTGACTTTTCTTTCACATCATCCCAAATCCATCTGGCCTTCTCATCAAATTTCACATTTCTTGACACTACTACCTTCTCACTCAAGGGATCAAACAATCTGTAGCCTTTGGTTTGAAGACAATACCCAATAAAAATATACTTTATGGACTTGTCATCAAGCTTGGATCTCTTGTGCTGCTCAACAAAACCATACCCAATGCACCCAAATATTCTGAGATGTGACACACTTGGTTTCGATCCTGTCCAGGCCTCAAAAGGTGTTATGTCAATAAGTGCTTTGGTTGGTGAAACATTTAGAATGTACACTGCTGTAGCAACAGCTTCAGCCCAAAAACGATTTGGCAGCCTCTTATACTTTAACATACTCCTCCCTAACTCAACCACTGATCTGTTTTTCCTCTCAGCCACTCCATTTTGCTCTGGAGTGTATGGAGTGGTCAACTCATGATGAATTCCCTCCATTTCACAGAAATTAATGAATTCTTTAGACAAAAACTCACCTCCTCTGTCAGTTCTAAGAGTTTTGATATTCTTCCCTGACTGCTTCTCCACTACAGCTTTGAATTTCTTGAAATTCTGAAACGTTTCAGACTTGTGATGCAAAAAAAAAATCCAACTCATTCTGCTGAAGTCATCTGTGAATAACAAAAAATATTTGCTTCCACCAATTGATTCAGTTTGCATTGGTCCACATAGGTCTGCATGAACCAATTCCAACACATTTTCTGCCCTTTTTGCTTGCCCTTTTGGAAATGAACTTCTGGACTGTTTACCAAACACACAACTCTCACAGAATTCAACTTCTCCAATTTCAGGTAAACCAACAACCATCCCTTTTTTGCTTAATTGTTTCAAGCCTGTTGAACTCAGATGCCCAAATCTACAATGCCAAAGGTCTGAGATACTGGTTTCTTGTACTGTTAAGGCTTTAACACTGGTTGTAACTAAGGGAAAGAGCTTATTACCTGACATTTTCACTTCTGCTACAGATTGAGATGTGTTTTCATCTATGATTTTACATAAGCCTTCTTTAAACACAACTGAGTAACCATTTTTGGTCAACTGTCCCACACTCAGCAGATTGTGAGATAAACTTGGAACAAAATACACATCTTTTATCCTTTTCAAACCAATTGATGTTTTGACATTTACAATACCTTTTCCTTCTACTTGAATTGCTTTGTCATCACCCAGCTTCACTTTCAATCTGTGAGTCTCATCCAAATCCTCAAAGAACTCTTTCTGTCCTGACATATGGTTTGAACACCCACTATCAACAAACCAAATGTCATTAGTTGCTGTTTGACAGTCAGTGTAAGCCATGAACATACTTGCTTCACCTTCATCCCTCTCACTTTCTTCTTCTTTGGCATAACTGGCTTGTTCTTCTTCCCTCATCTTCTTGTAACACTCAGACTGATAGTGACCAAATTTACCACAATGAAAACATTCTACATGCTTCTTGGTTGAAGTAGGACATTCAGACTGGTAATGCCCAACCTGATTGCAATTGTAACATCTCACCTTTCTACTATTTTCATCAATCGACTTATACCCTGAAGAATCTGAATTTCTTCCTCCTGCACTTGTCCCTCTTCCTCTTCTTCCTCTACCAAATACACTTGATGTTCCTCTACTTCTGCCTCTTCCTCTTCCTCTAAAAAACTGACTCTGTGTATAAAATGCCTTCTCTTCTGATTTCTCTTCTGCTTTCATCAGTCTGGATTCATGGGTCATCAAAGAGCCCATGAGTTCATCAAGGGTGTAAGTTGTAAGATCTTTGGATTCCTCAATGGCTGCAACTACATGGTTGAAATTATCAGTCAGACTTCTCAGTACTTTGCACACTACTGTCTGATCTGACAATTGATCTCCATAGATCTTCATCTGATTCACAATCTTTTGCACTCTTATCAGAAATTGCTGCATTTTTTCATCTCTCCCCATCTGTAGAGTTTCAAACTCTCTTCTCAGATTTTGTAGTTTGATAACCATTACCTTTGCAGTCCCTTGAAAGGAGTTTTGCAGAATTACCCACGCATCTTTTGCTTTAGTGCACGATGCAATTTTAGGAAAGATGGAGTCATCCATGGCTTGTTGAATCAACATCAGGGCTTTGGCATCACGTTTGTTGGTTTCATCAGGATTTGGATTTGGATTTGGAGTACCATTCTCAACTATATCCCATAACCCCTGGGATTTGAATACAGTGGTCATTTTGATCTTCCAGAAATCATAATTGTCACCATTGAACGAAGGAACTAACAATTGATTAGAACTACTCATTCTTGGCCCTCAATCCCTCGCTCTGATACCACAATGTTGGCAATAATCACTCACAGAAACTCACTTGATCAAGAAGAAAGAAAACAAGAACTAGTTTATCTCTGTAATATATTTCTCTCGATAGTTCCAATTATTACAGAACATACATATATATAGAGTTCGGAAAAATAAAAAGAAAACTAACTCTGGCATCTCCCTCCTTTTCTAAAAATAACTGCTATTCCCTCCATCACTCAATTAAACATGCTGTAATTAAAAACACACACCTATTCGTAGTAAATAAAAACACTGGCTAAAAATAAAACAGACTATGACTAAAATACCCCTGCATATTTGAATTACATCTCAACAATGTCAACAATGCTTACTAATAATAGCGGACATGAAGCAATGCGAGATGAGTTGTTCAAGAGAGAGATGCAAAGAGCTATTAGCAAGGGCAATATGTGCCTAAATATCGAGGCAGATACTGTCAAGTATCTGATTTAGTTGACTGAGACAAACATAGAACATCATATGTAGTCATCCACCATCAAATAATGGAGGACAAGAACTAAGGAGGTGTCAACCTACACCCATTATAAGATCCCTAGAACATCTGTTTTACCAAAATCATTTTATGACTCATTTTCTGAGTCTAATTCGTGGTTATTGTTTGTCAAACCAATATATGTTTTGCTCAAAAATAATATTTTTAAAGTTCTACAACTCACCTTAGCTTTCAGAGAATTGCTCGTCTCATTTGGCTTAGGACCATCATGTAATAACCCGAGGTGGTGGCGCACCTCTACTTTCGATCAGAACCTTTTTCCTGTACCTGGCTCGATATAATACTGAAATTTCAAGAAAAAAAGAAAAGAAATGTTAGCAATGGCCTTCTATGCCAATAACAATACTAATTTAGTAATATGGAAAGGTGGAGGGACTGAAATGGAATCTGAAATTGTATGTTTTTGAAACGAGGTAAGTTCGCCGACGATATTTACGAAACCCTTGTTTGGTTCAGAGACATATTGTGGTATAATATGCAAAAGAAGGTTTACAGACAATTTGGAAGTACCATGTAATAAAATTTTCTATATACCCTCATCGTGATATAAAATTTGAAAGAATCACCATGTAACAAAGGATGACAAATTTTCTAGTCACACAGAAACTGACATAATAAATTTTTACTACATTAAAAAACAGAAGCACATCATTATTACAAAGGAACTTATATCAAACATTTAAGTCCTTGAAAAATCTAAATTCAGACAAAGACAATTGAAACATAAATCCTTATATAGTAATGCAGGAATAACATAGATGGAAAACAATTTAAACCTTGTCCTTCAAGCCAGCAGTTTTGCCTCCTTTTCGGATGTGCTCAATGACAGTCCATCCTTCTGGAAGCATATCCAGTCGTTTGGACTCAGATGAAGCAGATGTTGAACCCTTGTCTGTTTTTGGCTTCCTAGCTTTTTTTGACTCAGTTGAGACAGGGCGATTCGTCATTCACTTTGGATCTTTTGTTCTTATTATTAACTTTATTTGTGCTGTTTGGAAATTCTTCAATGGGTACAGATGGAGTTTGATTTGGTGGGACAAAGGCGATCGGGACCACATCCAATACGACTTCTGGGAGGGAGGTGTCTGCCATTGACCTGTATTAATTTGCATGTAGACTTAAAAACATTAAAACCGTTTTTCATTATATTTTTAACTCTAATTTTTATCCATTTTTTTTGGTCGAACAAACATTGGAGACTCCAGGTTATTGAAAACCAAAACCAAAGCAAATACCAGATATGGAATCCTAACCCTAGTATTTTGATTAAGATTAGTACAAATCTGAAGTGTCACTCAGATATTCATTTTTCACAAAATTTGAGATTTATAAATAAGCTGCAAAACAGAATATAATCTACGTTACAACCTACATTACAGATTACATCGAATTTTGGTTCTAAAAATGTAAACTTAAAAAATTGGTTCTTGCTATTATTTACTTCAATTTCCGTCTCTATATATCACGTACAAATTATAAACCAGAAATTCCCATAAAAAGGATCTGAAAAAACCTTAAAACTGGTATTTATTAAATCAGGAAACATATCTAAGATTAGATCAAGCTCAATTTCGGTCAACATAATATAGCAAAGTTCACACAGAAGGTTAATTAACAACCACTTCAGTTTAACAAAATATTCTATTTTATTTCTTCAGTAATCCTCTCTAAAATCTTCCCTACAGCATATAAATCAAAATACCACGACAGAGCAAAAGAGAGAGATACCTTAAAAGCAAAGCTCCTTGAGAGAGAGCAAGAGGGGGGAGGAGGAATAGAGAAGGAGATGAGGGGAGAGGGAGACAGCGAGAGAGAAAAAGAGACCAACACGCAGTGAAAGGTTGCTTTTGAAAGGGCAGTTTTATAATTTCTGAGTCCAGACTGGTCTTTCTCTCCCCACAATTTTAGTAACGCTTTTATTTAATTTTGATACAGTGAACAAATATTAAACAAAAATAAAAATAAAGATACAGTGACAATGCCACATGATAATTATCAGTAGGAATGTGTAACCTTTCAATTTGATTAACAATGAACACATGTCAATAGAAATAGAAAAAAATATAGTGAAGAATGCCACATTGCATGTGTAAGTGGATCGAATTCAATTAAATTATGTAGAACACTTCAATTTGATATAGTGAACAAATAAAGATACAATGAAGAATGCCATGTCATAACTATTAGTGGGTCAGATACCATTAAATTTGTACAACCCTTCAATTTGGTATAGTGAATAAATGTCAACAAGAAAAAAAAAAAATATAGTGAACAATGTCATGTGGCAACCATAAGTGTGTCAGATCCAATTGAATTATGTATGATCCTTCAATTTGATACATAAAACAAATATCAATAGAAGAAAAATGAAAGATACAATGAATAATATCACCTCACCAATAATAGTTGGTCCAATTCAATCAAATTAGTACAGGCCTTCAATTTGATACATTAAACAAATTTCAATAAAAAAATAAATAAAAGATACAATGAACAATATCACGTAGCAACCATTAACAGGTTAAATTCAATTTATCTTGTACTACTCTTCAATTTTGTACAATGAACAAATTTCAATAGAATCAAAAAAAGATATAGTGAAAATTGATCCATTTAGTTTTTCGACTTTTTTCTTTCAATTAGAAGTTGGGTAGGGAGACAAAATAGATAATCATTTCTTTTGGAAAAGTTAATATATTGTTCTTATTCTTTGATGATGTCCTTTGTAATAATGTTTTTTACTTTGTATATTTAATCGCAATCTATAACAAAATGCCAAATTTCAGGAAAAGAAGATCACATCATTATTATTCTAGCAATTTTTAACTGAAGTACTATATATTATAATAAAATTTTATTTATTTATATATTTTGTTGTTATTCTTTTATATTGAAACTGTAACCTTTAACAATAACGTTAAGATTTTTCCTCAATTTTACTTTAGTGAACATAAATGAATAACCTAGATTTGTTTTCTTCTTACCTAAAAGGGGAAAAACTATTACTCTTTCGAATTCCACCAACCGCTTGGCAAAAGAACAACGAAAAAAAAAACAAAAGATAATTCCTCCCTCCCGGCAAAGTCCAAACAAAACTAAGAGGTGCAAATAGTACTGAAACTGCACTGTTGTTTGGACATATATTTAAGAGAATAAAAGAAGAGCCTTTGCCCATTAAATTAGCGCGATTAATAACAGAAAGAAATAAAATTCAATCAGTAATGAAAAATGTCTAAAGAACAAATAATTTGCAAATATCTATTGTGTGACTTTTCAAATTTCTCCTTGTATATATAACTACCAACAAGCAACTGAAGAACACTAAAAATCAAATGATGGCTGCAAGCCAGAAACTCTAGATCTATTCACGAATACAAAATGTGGAGTGCAATCAATAATACTTTGTTCTGTTGGGTATATTATATTTTAGGTTGTTTGCATAAAAAATATAACAATTGGCTATTTTGAGTTTCTATAAGCACACTTGAAATTCTCCCATGACACTGTTCATTTGGCCATCCAGCAGTAAACTTTAAAACATCCAAATAAACATGACATTATTTTGTTATATTATTGCATATTGAATTTGGGTAGTTGTATCCGAAAATTGTTAAAACATCTAAATAAACATAACATTTGAAATATGAACTATAATTCTTTAGAAAAAAATTAATCCAATAATATTATAAAACATCAATAAATTAAAAGAAATCAGCTTTTTTACATTTGAATTTTTATTTTGAAGATTTTTTAGTTACATATTATACAGTTGTTGAACTATTTTCAATGTAGATAAATAATATATTTTCAGTTAAAAGATAGGATGGATCTATAGTAATTGTATCCTACTACCATAGCCTCTCGTGTCTCGATCGCTCTTTGATTTTGATCAAGTTACTATTCGACAGATCTAGAGATTGCTTCTAGCACCAAAAAACATAGACGACTGATTATATCTATATCAAATGATTGATTGTTGTAGGATCAGAGAAGTGATGGCAGAATGGATGAAACTAGAACAATGAGAGGAAGGAGATAGAAAGAATTTTACTAAAACAACAAACTAAGTCAAGAGATGAATGAAAAAAGATGCTCAAGGATGAAAAGAAAAATCAGAGGTGATGTATAGAGGTTATAAAATGTCAGATTCTTAAACCTACGTTGAGCTTATATGTTGATAATTATGAAATATTAAAGTTGGTGTGATTTCAAGGGATTAATTTGTTATTATTAGAAAAAAGAATTGAGAATTAAATATTCTATTAAAGTTCCAATGGGCCTTAATTTTGGATGTATGGATCCAATGAAATATGATTTTCGAACTCATACAAATTTAAAACCTGCTTTCGGACTGTCTAAATGTGTGTTAAGGTAAATTTCTGAATGCATGATGATCTGTACACATAATCTCACATTGTAGTCAATGCATTCAGGCAGCCTTGAAATTAAAGTATGTTCTCAAGTACTTAGAACTGTCTAAATATGTGCTAAAGAATAGTGTTGTAGTCTCTTATAATGGGACATCAATCTCAAATCTTAGCAGAAACTACTTGAACCAGAAAGAAGTTTTAAAAAAACAAATCCAGGATATTAATATAAATGATGAAGTTCGACATACCTGGAAGCTGAAGCCTGTAGCAAATCGTGCACATTTCCTAAACCATTCATGCCAAAGTAATTGCATATTTCTGCATAAATTTTCATTACAACAAAGTTGTGTTTGAATATTGCTGCTATCAATAATACATTCACGTTAATAATAAAAGAAGGAAATTATAAACTCTAATATAATTGAAATAGTTTTCCATTCATAATGATAAAATCAAATTGATCCCATCGATCTGCAAATTTTTCGGAGAAATTGGAATTAAATTGAAGTTTTAACTATATCAAAAAAATCACATATAAAATATTGCAAATAATAGACGAGAACTACAAAATACTCATTTTCGCAACAAAAATCTGGTCTGTCTCAGTAAGGAACTTTTATGTACATATTGATTAGCAATAAAATTATTGTTGCAAAATGATATTTGGATGAATTGTCAAAAAAATTGTGGACTAGTAGAAATTAATTATGGATAAATATGTGCACCTGATCACACTCAGGAAGCATGACGAGGCACTAGCGGGGAACAAACATTGTACAATCTCAGTGCGGGAATTTTGTTCCTCTCTGATTTCCATGCACCAACTATAAGAATCCGATCCGGAGGGTTGAAATTCTTCTACTGTAGCCTTTCCAATCTCCATGGCTTGTTGACGGGTAAGTTAGAGAAGTGAGAAAAGTGAGAAAGGCGGCGGAGCGTTTCTCGAGGCTATCGCCTGATTTATATAAAGTGTGCTAGGTTTTTTTCTCTGACAAATTAATTGTAGAGTTACCATATTAGTCCTCTTAAAATGCAAATATATTATGTGTGCTACCCAGTTCGTTTTTCTTATTTTGTTAGTACTTCATACAATAGACACTAAACAAACTCAATGCATCTGATTTCAGGTTTGTGCATTGTCATTTATTCATCTCGTACTTATTTTCCATCAGATTTCATGTTTCTTGTATGCAAATTTACACCCAATTGAATAGCAATCCGAACTTAAGGATTAAAGTTCTACAAAATAATAACATAAAGTTACATAGACCATCCTTCATAGTCCCATAAATGATGTGAAATGCACGGAGTAAAAAACTATTTGTAATTTGGAGTAAAAAAACATCGTCTATGAATAGGTGGGCTCTGTAATTTGGAATAAAAGACTATAAGTAATCCAAACATTTTATAATTTGGACCGGCCTAAGTTGAAATAAAAAAAACTATTATTACTTAGACCTCCTTAACCTAAGGCTTGAACTAATTAAACACCACCTTGGGAAAGGTAAATAGTTATGATTACGGCAAACAATTTGGTGATTCCATTGGCCTGTTAACCAAAGTTGCCACACTTCCCTCCCAAAATTACATCAATATTTGTACATAGAATTATAGTAAAAGAAATCATAGAGAGAAAATACACCTATTGCTACTAGTAAAGAAAATGCAACCATATACAGTCCGAAAAGCTATTGATACACGGTTTTACAAGCGTGTCTACAGGCGCTGTCTATGAATTGGTGGGTATGTTGTAAACGGTTAACGAACTGTGTCAAAATATACCTAACATACATGGTCTTCTCAGTAAATCATGTCTGATATAGTACATTACATAGACAGTTCAGACATAAACAATCATTACATAGATTTTGACGTCCATTAACAGTCCATAAACAACCATTTTATAAACAACCATTAACCTTGTATGTACAACATCCTTTTTTTTTTATTTAACTGTATTTTCTGCATATTTATTTTGGCTTTTAATATGCCGTTCAGATTGGCTAGCAGCCATATTTTTGCTAGCCACAGAAAATGAGGACCCGTTCATTAATTGGCCACATAACATATTCACAAAACTTTTGCAATCACACAGCTAGAAGGTAATTACTAAATATCTATATAAAATACTGTCAGCACAACAAAAATTACCAACTGTTTCATTTTCTAAGTGAGACTGTTTAGTAATTAGCCCATGCGCATAACATATTCACATGACACTTACAATGACATACTGTTTCAAGCACATAGATAGAAGGAAATAATGATCACCTACTGTTTTAAGCATTCTTTAAGTATTCTTCACAAATCACAACACATGTGCTCGCGATACCATCAACATCCTCAAGTGTATATGACCTCGAATCGTTTGGGAACTGTATGCAGGTTGGAAATTTTTGTAAAAATTAGCTATATAATTTGTTTATTTTATGTTAGAATTAAGTACAATATTTAGTGTTTGATACAATACATACCCACTCATTTGGGAATTTGTTTTGATGCCCTGTCACGAAGGAGTACATGTACTTCATTACATAGTACCCGCACTCCCAGTTGTCCCTTTGCTGCCTCCACTGAGTTGAAAGGAAAAATTCGTAAAAGGTTAGTAATGTGAATAAATTAATTGTAGTAATTAATTCTAATAAAAATATAATGCTAGGATATATAGTGTGTTTACCTTTGGCTCTTCCCATTGCAAATCAAGTCTAGGGATATCAATCGATCCATCATCTCCCATATATTGTTCAAAGGCCCTTTAATCAGGAAAGTAAGGTTAGCATTTAGTGTTAAACATCTATTAAACGAATGAAACACCAGAAATGCCGGAATAGCAGGATTTGAGTTCATTTCTTACTTATTTAAAACAGAGTAAATCTCCCTAGTCTCCGGCATTTTTCCGTCTGACATCTTCGGGTCCAAAATGTATACCCTAGATCTCTGAGGCCAAATCAAGAGCAATGACCAGTGCTCACTACCAAAATTGAAAGTAAAAACAATCAGTGTAAAACTAATTTTGCACAAACCCTAAACCCTAAACCATATTTGGAGAACCGTATAATAAATATTTTAAAGTAATATCTATGTATATGTAACCTCTGAAGGTATGGAGCGATGAGAAATTGGATTGAAGCTTCAGCAGTCATACTCATTGCATCTTTAACATACCGTACTACTCCCTCATGGCTATTTTGTATTGCCCCTTGGTGAATAGAGTTCGGCATTAGAAAGGCACATCTATTAGCCTCCATTTGTGAACATAATTTGTAAAGGTGGCCGAAAATTAGACGTAGATAACAGATTAGAATAGAGGAGCATCTGATTAATAATTGGTAAGAAAAAAATTGACTCATAGCATGAACACACAAATAATTGAAGCATCCAGCCATCCATGGTTCATCACAAGTTTCATGTCGTCGAACCCAAGCACAGTCCCAGCATTGTATGGAAGTTGAAATACCTCTTTCTCGATTGGGACCCAAATGTCTTGCTCAGTTTTGGGTCTTCCCTCCAATATATGATACAGTCGTTACCAATCTTGTGGCCGTCTCTCCAAAATCTGATTGTCCAAATTGTTATTAGACTCTTCCAATGGTGCCTTGTCCAGTCCAAGAGAATTGCAAGATGACCCACCATCCTGTTGGGATAAACTAAGCAATACTGCACTGCTTTGTGCCAGTATGCAAAGGATTGAAGAGAGAAGAATATTTTTCTAAATAGAAATAACGCTTTATTTCCTTTCTCTCTTTTACTCAATTACATAAAGTTATATAGTATTTAAAGCAATACAATGTTCCTAAAATAACCACCCACAACTTCCCTAAATTAAGCACCCACTACACAATATGCTAAAAATAACTATGCTGAAAATAACCAATGCCTAAAATAACTCATGCAGTTTTTATGTGTCTAAAAACTGCTTCTAACTAAACTAAACATATGCAGAGATTATCTAAATATAATTTTGAATTAAACTTAAGTGACACAACTTGTGTGATGTATCTATTTCCAAGGAAATTCCTTTTATCTCTTGGAAGAATCTTCAACTCAGGCAACCAATAGGATACATACTCCCAATCTGGATATACATATATAACAAGCTTATTCAACAGAATCTGTTTAATGAAATTAACCTCAGCGAGGAGAAAATCTTAACAGGGAAAAACTCTCCCTCCTCCCCATGGTGAGCCACCGTGCTTCCTCTCTCCCTCCTCCCCCAACTTCTCTCCCTCCTCTCAATGCTCCCTTCTCAGTTCTTGTGGGCACCATCCCTATCATACTCGGGGAAAAAACTGAAGAGACGGCAGCGACGATTTCGAAGGCCATTACAGAGGCGACTACGACAGCAGTTATGAAAGCGATTACAGAGATGACAGAGGTGCTTACGGTGACGCTTACGAAGGTGATTATAGAGATGACTTCCAAAGCAGTTACAGAGGCGATAACGGTAGCATTTTCCAAAACAAATAATATGCTCAGTGAAACAACCAAAGAGAATCCAACAAAGCCGGAAGAAAACAACAAGAAGGTAGACGAAACAAGAAACAAAACGACAACACAAAGTGAAAAGGTTCCCGAAGATTCAAGAGATAAGGACAATGAAGGATGGACGGAGATCGTGAGAAAAAAACACCATACCATCGTTCAAGATGAGGGGGAATGGACCGTGGTGACCAGAAGACGAAGGAACACTGTGTCAAAACCAAATGTCAAAGCAAAGGCATCATTTGATCTCCTACAAGCAAAGCTGTTCTCTCAAGGCAGGTGCTTTAAGTGTCTCAATAGGGGCCATAAACGGGCCCAATGCAAGGCTTTAAGGAGATGCTTTCAATGCCGTGCAACTGATCACGTTGCAAAAAAATGTAAAATGAATCTGCCAAGTGGAGATGGAGAAGCACATTGCAATAAAGATCTCAACATTGAGAGAAGAAACATAATTGAAAATACTCCTCCGAAGGGACATGGAAAGGTGCAGTCCATTGAAGAGATGCTGAATGAACAACTGCCCGTGCAACCCCTGGTTCCGTGGCAGCAGCAAGGTGGTCCGGCTGCAGGATTCAACAGAGACATTTCTCTTCAAGTTTGGGTGCCAAAGCAAGTTCAAAAGGAGATGTCCATTTTCAAGGAAAATGGAGAGAACAATGCTGACAAGGTCAAACACAAGGGAAACAAGAGTTTGATATTCAAAGATAACGGCTCTATTCCGGTTATAATTCCCTTGGGAGATGTGCTACTGTATGGAAAGGAAAACCTGGCAAACGAAATGTTTCAGCCTATTCAAAGAATTGTCGTGGAGAGTCCCCAAAAATTTATTCTCGATCAGAGCACTGCATTTATTAGAACCTTTTTCATGAGCGGTGGATTTAAAAAGTCTCCAACTGTTATGTTAATGCAAGATGCATTTAATAACAAGCAGATTGAATTCTTCCCAAATCAGGACGTTTGGGCTAATATCAACATTAAAGCCCAAAAAGAAAAGAAATTTATTTTAGAAGAAAGTGATGATATGTGGACCATGGAAAAAGAATATTCTAGGCTAAATGTTAATGAAGAGGAAAACAATATCGAAAGCTTTCTGACTGGGCCGCCAGGATTTCCTGGACCTCCAAAATACAAAAAACAAGTCGTGCCACTGAGGAGGAGCCCCAGACTCTCTCTCAAAGGAGATGGAAGTTATCAAAGTCCAGAGGAAAAGGCGAGACTCCTAAAAAAACCAGGTACTTTGAGCATTAGGAGAGCAAGTAAGAAGAGGAAGGGCAATGAAAAGGAGATACAGATGGAATATCTGAAGTCACATGACCCGTTATCATTCAGTCAAGCTGAAGTAGTTATTCTTGCTGCCGGGGTAGAGATGGAAAAAGATTTGGAAATGAAGGTGAAGGGTGTTCTGGCCATCTAAAGCCCAAGGGAAAGATGACATGCTTTTGGAGATTGATGACAGAGTTATCTATGGAATACAAAACACACATTAAAATCATAAGTTGGAATGTGAGAGGGTTGAATGAAAAGGAAAAGAGATTAGCGGTTAGGCAAACATTCTTTTTTGAAAAACCCGATATGATATGTTTGCAAGAGACTAAATTGGATGAAATTACTGATACCATGAAAAAGGAGATATGTGGTAGGAGATTAGGAGAGTCAGTGTTTTTAAAAGCACAGCACACTAGAGGGGGCATTATTATTGCTTGGAGGGAGAGAAGGTACCGTTATATCAACCACATTGAGCATGTATACTGTCTTTCAGTTAGAGTACAAGATACTTTCACGGGTGTTGAGTTGATGCTGACTGGTGTCTATGGACCATCCAGGTCGAGTTTGAGACAAGATTTTTTCAATGATCTAAGAGAGGCAAGGCCAGCTGATGATTGCCCATGGCTGGTTTGTGGAGATTTTAACATAACACTACACTCTCATGAAAGGAACAGGATATCATCGGATTGGAGAGGACCCTTGCAATTTTCGGGTCTTATAAGTGAAATTGAATTAATGGAGCTTCCCATGCAAGGGAGAAGGTTTACATGGAGTAATGCTAGAGAAAACCCATCGATGGCCAAATTAGATCGCTTTTTGCTGTCTACAAATTGGAGCTTGCTGTTTCCAGATTCTACTCAAAAGACAATTCCAAATTCTTCTTCAGACCACTGTCCGATCAGCTATCAAGCAACTACCGGTTTCAAAAAAACCAGTATGTTTCGAATTGAAAATTTCTGGCTTCAATCGGAGCAATTCAAAGAGTTTGTAAAGATGGAATGGACCAAGATGCCGACAGCACATAGCCCTCTTCAATTGCATGAAAAAATTGGTTCTATTCAAAAGAAAATAACATCTTGGACAAGGCAGAGAATAGGTAACATTAAAAAACAATTGACAGTGTGTAGAGATTTTTTTGGGTGGATAGATGAAGTCCAGGAAATAAGAGCTATAACTGATCTGGAAAAATTGGTAAGGGCAATTTTAAAACGAAGATATACTGAATTATCGGATTTGGAAGAGAGAATGTGGAGACAACGAGCTAAAATCCGATGGGAATTAGAAGGAGATAAGAATTCAAAATTTTTTCATGCGTATGCATCAACAACACGAAGGAATAACTTCATTGGTCATATTGAGTATAATGGCATCATGTGCGCAAATCAAAAGATGAAAGCAAAGGCATTTTTTCATTATTATGCAAACTTAATGGGCAAAGATCAAGAGAGCTGCACCGAATTTGAATGGTCAAATTTGTACACGGAGACACATGATTTATCAACATTGATAAGACCAATTGAATCAGAAGAGGTGCTTAAAGTTATTATGCAATGGCCGAGAAATAAAAGCCCAGGTCCAGAGGGGTTAACGGGTGAATTTTACAAGACTTTTGCTCAAGTCCTACTACCCGATATTATGGCAGTTTTCAATGAGGTGACTCGTATGGGTTCCAGTCTATCTCCTCTCAATACCTCTTATGTGACACTTATACCAAAAAAAGAGAATTCATCCAAACCACAAGACTTTCGCCCAATAAGTCTTGTACATGGCATCCAAAAAATTCTGTCTAAAGTGCTTGCAAACCGATTACAACAGCACATTGAAAATCTTCTATGCACAAATCAGACCGGTTTCATTCAAGGGAGGCAAATTACAGAAGGTTTTGTGTATGCACAAGAGATTTTGCATTTTTCGAAGAGCAAAAACATACCGCTAGCATTGTTCAAAGCGGATATTCATAAAGCTTTTGATACACTAGGCTGGAATTTTATAATAAAGGTCATGGCAAGCTTGGGCTTTCCGGTAACATGGCAGAATTGGATCATGAATTTGGTGTTGCAAGGGAGTTCACAAATTATGGTAAACGGATTGTTGGGAAAAAAAATCATATTGAGACGAGGAGTGCGTCAAGGTGATCCTTTATCTCCCTTTTTGTTCATTCTAGCCATGGACTTCTTGCCACGATGGTTAGCAAAACTAGTCTCAATAGGAGCGATAAAAATGCCATTAGAAGGAATGAAACCCTGTCTCCTGTATGCAGATGATGCTCTATTTTTTATCAAGCCAGAAATTCAGCAAATTCAGATCTTAAAGATTGTGTTTTTGACATTTGCAACCTTGTCGGACCTAAATGTGAGTTTGGAAAAATCTGAATTGCTTGTACAAGGAGATGAACAGCTTGTCCCGCAGCTCTTGACGGTTATGGGATGCCGTAGAGGTCAGTTTCCTTTTACGTACCTTGGTCTGCCATTATCCATGAGTCGGTTGCCAAGGAGGGCTTATTTATCACTCATACAAAGAGTGAATGCAAGATTATCTGGATGGGCGGCAAAACTTCTGAACATGGCGGGCAGGGTTGTTTTGATAAATGCAGTTCTAACTTCTATTCCAATATATTATATGTCGGTTTTCAAATTGCCAGTCTGGGTCACAACAGAAATTGACAAGATTAGAAGACGTTTTTTGTGGCATGGTGCATCTGGGGGAGATAGAAAAATACATCTGGTAAACTGGGGCCTTGTTTGTACACCGAAGAAGCTTGGTGGTATGGGAGTGCTAGATTTGAATGCTCTTAATCAAGCACTGTTATCAAAGTGGATTTGGCAATGGTCCAAACAAGAAGAAAAACTTTGGAAAACGATAATTAAAGCTCTCTACATGCAGCAAAGCAATGCCCTTTATGAATCACACTTCTTTAAAAGCCAATTGAAAGGAACATTGCAATTTTGTCATTGCTTTATGGTCAGAAAAATAGGAGATGGTAGCACGATTAATTTCTGGGATGAAGATTGGGGAGAGCAGATTTTAAAAGAAAGATTCAGGGCTTTATACACTTTTGCATGGTGCAAAGACATATCAGTGAAGCAAGTAGTGTGTACTCAAAATATTGGTAGCTTGTTCAGACCAGTAACTACACATCAAGCAATCTCTGAATTGCAAATTCTGATCCAAATTGTGGTGCAAGCAAGAATGACAGCATCTCAAGGTTTACTTGATGATGCAATATGGAAGGGACAATCCACTGGCATGTTCTCGGTTAGGTCTGCGTATTTTTTGCTAAAAGATGGACATCGAGGAAGAAGTCCTTTGCATAGATTATGGAAGCTAGCAGCACCACCTCGTTTCAAAATCTTCGGATGGCTACTTCTATTAAACAGGGTATTAACCACTGAAAATCTTAACAGGAGAGGTTTTAATTTTGTCAGTATTTGCTACTTATGCCGAGCAGAACAGGAGACCACAATACACCTGTTTAGAGATTGTATAATTGCAAGACAGGTATACAATCGGGTCCTCAATTCAGACATGCTGCATTGCAGTACGCAACTGTTCCATGACGTGGATTATGCAACTTTGCTGATTGATGGAAGTAAGCCGAAGGAACTCAGAGAATTAGTGCTCATCACTTTGTTTATACTATGGAGGGAGCGTTGTACAAGATTGTTCAGAGAGCGTTCAAAGTCGGTTGAAGAATTGACGGAAGAAGTGAAAACCCAGTGGAATTATACAAATCAAAGAAGATTGAGATGATTAAGAAGATCATCATGTTTCTGTTATGTTCTAGGTTTTTTTTATTTATTTTTTTCATTTTTTTTTGGCAATGTATATCCATCAAAGGGTTATTTCTCACAACCCTCAACAAACAATGTAACCAATTGCGGTTAATAAAATAGGAGCACGACTCCTATTCTTACTCAAAAAAAAAAAATATAATTTTGAATTAATTTTCAACACTCCCCCTTAATTCAAAATTGATTATGCCAAAACCTACTTTGGATTCTTCTGAACTTGCACTCTTGATCTCCATTGTTCTTGCTGCTAGTATTTTCTCTTGCAATGCTTGATGTTAGTTTTTCATTTTCTGTCATTTCTTCAAAGATTGTGGATCATTGCCTTCCACCTGCTGTATACGCCATGAAAAGCATGGGTTGCTCATTCTTTTCTTCTTCACAGCATGCTTGCTGTTCTTCCCTTTGTTTTATGAAACAATCGGCTTGCACACAGCCATATCTTTTCTATTGGAAGCACTAGACATCTTTTTGTCATGCTGAAACTCAAACCCGCCAAATCTACAATGGTCACGTCCACCTCTGCCTTGAGAGGACTCCTCCTTTCTGTAGAACGCCTTTTCATTGCCTTTCTCATTTGATCTGAACTTTGCTTCATGGGTCTGCAGTGATCCCATCAGTTCATCAAAGGAACAGGTTGAAAGATCATTTGATTCTTCAATTGCTGCAACTACATGATCAAACTTGGGTGTTATGCTCGTTAACACGTTCGCCACCACCGTCTTCTCTTCCATGGTGTCTCCAAATGCTCAAATTTGGTTGACCACCTCTTGTACTCTTGAGAGGAAAATCTGCACGGATTTCTCCTTGTTCATCTGCAATGTTTCAAAGTCCCTGCGTAGGCCTTGAAGCTTTATTGCCATGACTCGAGTACTCCCTTGAAATGCTGTTTTCAGGGTTGTCCACGCCTCCTTTGCGTTGGTTGCTGCTGCAATTTTCGAGAAGATGGTGTCATGCACTGCTTGTTGGATGAAGAACAGTGCTCTTACATCTTTCTTCATGGTTTCTTGAGGATTTGGATCAGGATTGGGAACTCCTTTCTCAATCAAGTCCCATAGGCCATGCGATTTGAACAAGGTTGACATCTTGATGCTCCAAAACTCATAATTCTCGCCTTTGAAGAGAGGAATTGCTGGTTGCATCACATTCACCAAGCTGCTGCTGTTTTCTGTCATTGAAAACGCCCCAATTCTTCAAGGTTGAACAACAATCAACTCTACTGTCAATTGCAACTTGACTCTGCCTTCAATTGCTTGCCCATCGAACCTTCGGCTCTGATACCATTTTGTTGGGATAAACTAAGCAATACTGCACTGCTTTGTGCCAGTATGCAAAGGATTGAAGAGAGAAGAATATTTTTCTAAATAGAAATAACGCTTTATTTTCTTTCTCTCTTTTACTCAATTACATAAAGTTATATAGTATTTAAAGCAATACAATGCTCCTAAAATAACCACCCACAACTTCCCTAAATTAAGCACCCACTACACAACATGCTAAAAATAACTATGCTGAAAATAACCAATGCCTAAAATAACTCATGCAGTTTTTATGTGTCTAAAAACTGCTTCTAACTAAACTAAACATATGCAGAGATTATCTAAATATAATTTTGAATTAATTTTCAACACATCCTATATTACAAACCAAAATAATATTCAAGCTAGTGCATAATAGCTAGCTTACATTGTTTTTTAGTGCTACTAAGATGTCAACCATGCATACTAATAATACTGAATACAAAGCAATGCGAGATCAGGTGTTCAAGAGAGATATAGAAAGAGCTATTTGCCTAGGTGATATGTGATTTAGCTGACTGAGGCACACACAGAACCTCATATGTAGTAATCCACCATCAAATATGTAGTCAACCTATACCCATTATATGAGCCCTAGAGCTTTTTTCATAACAAAATCATTTTATGACCCATTTTATGACTCATTCTTTTAGTCTAATTCATGGTTATTATTTGTCAAACCAATATATGTTTTGTTCAAAAATAATATCTGTGAAGTCCTACAACTCACCTTTCCTTTTGGAGAATTGCTTTTCTCATTTGGCTTAAGAGCATCACATTGGATCGGAATTTTTTGCCAGGCTAAATATAATACTGAAATTTCAAGAAAAAAAAATGTTAGCAATGGCCTTCTTTTTCAATAACAATACTAATTTAGTAATATTAAAAGATTGAGGGACTGAAATAGAATCTAAAATTGTAAGCTTTTAGTACGAGGTAAGTTCGCAGACAATATTTGCGAAACCCTTGTTTGGTGTTTGCAGACAATATTTGTGAAACCCTTCTTTGGTGCATAGACATATAGTGGTATATTATGTTAAAGGAGGTTCACAGACAATTTGGAGCTACCATATAATAAAATTGTCATTATACCCTGATCTTGATATTCAATTTGAAAGAATCACAAAGCATGACAAATTTTCTAATGACACAGAATAATTGACATAATCAATTTTTACTACATTAAAAAACAGAACTACATCATTATACAAAGGAACTTATATCAAACGTTTATGTCCTTGCAAAATCTAAATTCAGACAAACATAATTGAAAGATAAATGCCCATTTACTAATGCTGGGATAACATAGATGGGAAAACAATTTAAACCTCGTCCTTCAAGCCAGCAGTTTTTCCTCCTCCTCGGACTCGCTCAATAATTTTCCATCCATCTGGAAGCCAATCCTGTCGTTTGGACTCAGATGAAGTGGATGTTGAACACTTGTCTGTTTTTGGCTTCCTGGTTTCTTTCGACTCAGTCGAGATAGAGGGAAATTCCTCATTCGGTTTGGATCTTTTGCTCTTCTTGTTAACTTTATTTGTGTTGTTTGGAAATTCTTCAATCAGTTCAGATGGAGTTTGATTAGGTGGCGCAAAGGACATTGGCATCAGGTCCAATACGACTTCTGGTTGGGTGGTATCTGTCACTGACCTGTATTAATTTGCATGTAGACTTCAAAACATTAAAATCATTTTTTCATTATATTTTTCACTCTAATTTTTATCCATCTTTGTGTTGAACCAAAAAAGGGAACTTGAGGTTATTGAAAACCAAAACAAAAGAAAATACCAGATAACATTGGCATTCTGATTAAGATTAGTACAAATTTGATGTGTAAAAACACTCAAATAAAGATTTTTCACAAAATTTTAGTTTTATAAATAAGCTGCAACCTACAGAATATAACCTACGTTGCAACCTACATAATATTTGCATCAATTTCCGTATATATATATCACGTGCAAATTATAAACCAGCAACTCCCATAAAAAGGATCAGAAAAAAACAGAAAAAAACTGGTATTTATTAAACAAGGAAACATATATGAGATTAGATCAATCCCAATTTTGGTCTATAAAAGTGAACACAGGAGCTTAATTAACGACCTCAAATAAGAGAAAACTAACAATACAACAACTTCAGTTTAACAAAAAATTTCTATTTTTTTTCTTCAGTAATCCTCTCTAGAATCTTCCTTACAAAATATAAATAAAAAAGCCATAAGAGAGCAAAAGAGAGATATACCTTAAAAGATAAGCTCTTTGAGAGAGAGAAAGAGGGGGAGAGGAATAGAGAAGGAGATGAGAGAGAGAGAGAGAGAGACTAACACGCAGTGAAAAGTTTCTTCTAAAGAAGATGAAAGGGCAATTTTATAATTTCTGAGGGAAAACCGGTCTTTCTCTCTCCACAATTAATTGTTTAGTAACGCTTTAAACTAATTTTGATACAGTGAAAAATATTAAAAAAATAAAGATACAGTGACAATTCCACATGGTAATTATTAGTGGGTCGGATTCAATTAAATTATGTATTACCTTTCAATTTAATATACATTGAACACATGTCAATAGAAATAGAAAAAAAAAATATAGTGAACAATGCCACACTGCAAGCATAAGTAGGTCAAATCTAATTAAATTATGTAGAACACTTTAATTTGATAAACTGAACAAAATATGACAATAAAACAACAAAGATACAGTAAACATGCCACGTCATAACTATTAGTGGGCCTGATACCATTAAATGTGTATAACAAATCAATTTAATACAGTAAACAAATGTCAACAACAAAATATCTGATACCATTAAAAATATGATGAACAATGTCACGTGGCAACCATTAGTGGGTCAGATCCAATTGAATTATGTACGATCCTTCAATTTGATACATAAAACAAATATCAATAGAAAAAAAATGAAAGATACACTAAATAATGCCACATTGTGAATATTATTGGGTTAGATTCAGTTAAATTAGCACAACCATTAAATTTTATACAGTGAACAATATCACGTAGCAGCCATTAGCGGATTAAATTAAATTTATTTTGTACTAACCTTGAATTTTGGTACAATGAACAAATATCAATAGAAGAAAGGATAATATAAACAACGCCACATGGCAATCATTAGTGGAATCCAACTAAATTAATTTGTATAACCTTTCAATTTGATACAATGAATAATGCCACGTAGCAATTATTAGTGGGTCGGGTCCGACTATACTCAATAATCGTACCCCAGGATGATCATGGGTGAGGATCCTTAATTCATTGATCCATTTTGTTTTTCGACTTTTTTCCTTCAATTATAAATTGGGTACAGTAAAAGCTTTGAATACGAAATACATCATCTTTTCTTTTGGATAAGTTAATCTATTGTTCTTAATGTTTCATAATGTCCTATGTAATATATTTTTACTTTGTATATTTAAATCGCTTAATTTCTTAATAGAAATGTATTAAACTGTAATATCACAATAACAATAACATGTCAAATTTCAGAAATTAAGATCACATCATTATTTTTCAAACAATTTTTAACTGAAGTACTATTACAAATAAAATTTATTTTATTATAAATTTTGTTGTTATTTTTTTATTTTGTAAAGTTGCTGATATTTTTTAGGAGAATCTATAGTGTTGCCATATAAACTTCTAAATTAGTCAACATATATAGATCCTTAATATTTAAAATCTTCATAGAAACTTAATATTATTTCTTGTATCCTTCTTATTTATCTAATTTATTATCTAGTTATTTTGATGTTTGAATTAACAACTATATTTTTTTGAGTTATTAAATTTTGTCTTTTCCTCTTTTAATCTCTCTCGCTCAAAAAACCTATTTCCAAGAAAAAAATTAAAACACTATTGAAAAGAACCTTTAACAATAATTTTTAGATGTTTCCTCAATTTTACTTTACTTCACACAGACGAGCAATCCATATTTGTTTTGTTCTTACCTAAAAGTGAAACAACAATTACTTTTTTCAATTCCACCAACGTTGGCAAAAAAAGAACAACAACAAAAAAAGATAATATTTACTCCCTCCCGCCAAAGTCCAAACAAAACTAAGAGGTGCAAACAGTGCTAAAACCACTGAATTAGCAGTTAACAATGGGAAGAAATAAATTCCAATCAGTACTAAAAAAATGTCAAGGAAATATGAAAAGATCCTCGTCAAAAAGAAAAATATATAAAAATATTGTAGAAAATAAAAATATATAAGAATTGGATTAATATGAAATATAATTCTTTCAAAAAAAATTGATCCCAATATTGTAATACAATTTTAGTAAATTGCAGGAAACACGTGTGTTTGTGTGTGTGAGTGTGTGTATATATATAGTAACATTGCGAAAAATGTTTATAAAATAAATAAGTAATTTCTAATAAATAAATATAAATTTATGTGTAGATTAATAAGATAGTCATGTTAATAGAAAAATATTTAAAACAAGTATAATACTGACTGAATAATTTTAAATATTGAAAATAAAAAATATATGCTACAATTGTTCATAAAAGAGTTGGATAATCGGAAACTCGTCTGATATAAGTAGGGGTGAAAACGGAGGCGGATTATCCGGCGGATATCCGCTCCGTATCCGGATATAATCCGAATCCGGATAATACGGATTCGGATAATTTTCGGAAATCCATAAAAGATCCGGATACGGATACGGAGTCCTAAACGGAGCGGATATCCGGATTATCCGGATTCGGATAGTTTGGCCGGACTCATATAAAAGAGGAATAAATATTTGCTATAGGTGGGATTTGAACCCATGTCCTCCCATCTCAATGCCTTTAGACTAAGTTTCAAACCACTACACCACAACATCTTTTGTTACCATTCACTTATTTGATATATATATATATTATATGAATAGATTATCTCCCATCTCTTATAAGTTCATTAATATTTATATTTAATATTTTAATTAATATTTGTATCTTAGAAGTTCATATATCTTAATTATCCGACCATTATTCGTTTTATATTCATATTCGAATCCGTATCCGTAGACTATCCGTATCCGTTTAAGGCGGATTTGGTTTTGAATTTTGATATCCGTTTACTATCCGTATCCGCTCATTATCCGACGGATGCGGATATGGTATCAACATTATCCGCTCCGTATCCACTCCATTTTCACCCCTAGATATAAGATACATTAGGATATTTTAATAAATCCAAATATTTATTTCTTTCAAATTATTTTTTTGGGCTGATTTGCAAAGCTGAAAATTTAAAGGTGCCAATGTAAATGTAAACTTCCAAATTAGAAGAACAAGATTAGGAAAGGACCAACGTGGCATGAAGGCCACGCCTCCCATTGTGAGTGAAACACTGCACCCCCATTAATCCCTTAAAAATTGGATTTCTTCCATTCTTTGCGGAGGAGACAAAAAGGGAAAATAAGAAGGGAAATGAAACCAAATAGAAGAAGCAAAAAAGAAAAGGAAACAGGGTGAAAAAAAAGAAGAATTTCTTCCATTCTGTGCCATGGTTTCTGTTGGGAACATGAGCATACAGTTTGAACGCGGAAATCTTCAGGATCTCGTTGAAACGTACTGCCTGGCCATACAATCTGCAATCCTGTGATGGAGATAGGGATCTGAGCTCCAGGACCTGCACAGATAAAAGAAGATCTTTCCAAGAACAGATTAGCAGGACTTAGTTGTTCTCTAGGTGCTATGTAAACACTGAGAAATTGAGGTCTCAGTTTCCATAAGTCCGTTGGTTCATTCATAGGCATAGTTAGCCAGTCCCTTGGCACCTCCATGTCCTTGTTTTTCCTGAGAATACTGCACCGTTCTGTAGGTTATTAGGCTTGAGATTAGAGGAGGAGAGATGAGGAGCTGATTTTTGGAATGGCTTGGTCTGAGTAGCATGTATGGGCTTCTTATAGATATTAATATTTGGGTTTCTTCTTGTGACCTTTGGATATCTTGAAGGACAATCTCGGATTATGTGACCACGGTTATTGAAGTAAAGGTATCTTCTCATATTCTTACAAACGGCCTGGATATGACCTTTCAAGTGGCATTTGAAACATTTCTGTTGCTGCCTAAGCATAGTTGCATGGATACTTTTGTCCATTGATAATTCGCCTGTTGTGCAATTTATGGTCACATATCTTGATTATTGTACAATTTTAATCAAAAACGACATGCAAAAGACTTGTTACTACACAACACTATAAGTAAAGACTTGGTACTACACAACACAACAAGGTATGATATAACATAATATTTGAGTTTACATCCGAAGCTGTTTATGAAAACTGAGAAACCTTTCAATGTGTAAATCAATTTCTTTATATCCCTTGAGAGGAGAGAAGTATTTAGAATTTCATATTAAATTTTTTTTAATCAATGTTGTCTGTGAAGCATTGGGGGATCAATGCCTTTTGTGAGTTATATATAGGTGACATACGGTGGAATCAAGAAAACTCAATGCTACAATACAATATCAATTGTGTAGTGTATCTTCAAATTAAATGGCTTAAACAACATTCAAAGAATGATTGCACTGAGTTCAAATAAACAGATTCATTGAACCTGTAAGACCTAAAAATAATTTTATATATAGTGGATGAAAATTTAAAGAAATTCTTTAAAGGACTTTATAAAGAAATTTCGGGACTCATCAGAATTTAATTTGGATAGTTGGATTTATTTTGTTCGCAAACGTAAAACTTTCCTTGGTCACTCCTAACAGGTTGAACTACGTTTCTGTTTGGATAAGATATCCTTTTGACTGAAATATTTTGGAGCGAAAAACATATATATAGGAGCAGAAAACTTTTCATCATCCTATAATTTATTCAAAATACGGTCTAAGTTCTATGCATCAACATAAAATGAACATAATTTTCCGGATTTGAGCAACATAATTCTCACAAACTTAAATGTACTCGATGCGGAAGATGCAGCCATTTTGTAAACACTGTGAAATTATACTTCAACTTGATGTATAAACAGTTTCTCTCCCGTAATCCTCTTCCACTTGTTGTTACTGTTGGAATGACAAGTTGACACGTGTAGTTGGTGCCACATTTAATCTAGAGGACGAAATCAAGAAGGTGGATCCAGCCAAGGATTTCTTCAAGATAATTCAAGATATTATGCTGCCTTACAAGGATTTACCAAATATAGCTAGCTGAAGATTTATTTCCTAATTATATGCATATGATTTCTTTCCTGTATGCATGTGATCTCTTTCCTGATTATATGCGTGTGTGAGTGTATATAGGTTCGGCTATCTAATCTGAAATTATTATTCAGAATTGTGTGAGTTGTAATAAGAAATTATGAAATAAAAAGAGTGTGTGTGTGTCTTGATCCGTGGAGTGCGCTATAGGCGATACCACGTTAAAATCTCTGTGTTCGCTTGAATCAATTGTCTGTGATGATAATGTTATAATTTTGTCATGGTATCAGAGCAACGATCCTAGGCCCAAACTTGTTATCTACCTTTGCTCCCTTTGCCGAAACCTCTAGCAGCATATTACATCCTTTGCCGAAACCTCTAGCAGTACACTACATCCTTGTCATTGCGAATAATGGCAGAGACACCTCCTGAAAATTTTGGAAAACCTTCCAAGACCTCTGAAGTAGGAGAGGCTTCTAATACTGCTCTTCTCCTCGAAAAATTAACCCAACTCCTCCTCCAACAACAATCATCTCCTAGCACCACACCATCAACTGAAGGATCTGCACCACCGATTTCTGTGAAACTAGATGGGTCCAATTATGGGTTGTGGTCCCAGGTGGTCGAAATGCACCTCAAAGGAAGGGATAAATTGAGGCACATCACAGGGACCCCTGGTCAACCATTGCCGGCAGATCCCCTGTTCCGGAAATGGAGTATCGATGACTCAATTGTGAAGGGCTGGCTCATTAACTCACTTGATTCGAGGCTAATAGGCAACTTCATCCGTTTTCCGACTGCAAAAGATGTGTGGGACGCCATAGCCACAACATTTTTCGACGGCAATGATGCATCTCTAGTGTATGACTTAAACAAGAGGGTTGCACGGCTCAAGCAAGAGGGTAGGCCAGTTGAAGAATATTACAGCAAGTTGCAAACTCTTTGGCGAGAAATTGACTTTCGACGCCCGAATCCAATGGAGCACACCAGCGACATAGAAAGGTTTAACTCTTATATCCAAGAAAATAGAGTATACACCTTTTTAGACGGGCTTGATGATCGCCTCGACAACGTGCGAGCAGATGTGCTTCAGATGAATCCGTTCCCTACTGTTGAGCAAGCCTTTGCGCGAGTTCGAAGGGAGGAAATGCGCCAAGTAGTGATGATGAAGGGAGATGAAGTGGGAAACAATCCAATGGCCTTAGTGTCTCGTGGGTATAAGCCGTCTGAGGTAAATTTAACTTTTACTAAACCTGGACCAAACCAAGAAAGAACTCAAACAAAGTATGGTTGTACTCATTGTGGGGGTTCAAAACATACCAAAGAAAATTGTTTTAAGCTGATTGGTTACCCTGACTGGTGGAAAGACCAAAAAAATCGAAAACATGATAGTAGAAAGGGGCGTGCAACTGTAGTAATGACAGGACCAGCAGAACCGAACCAGAAGGGGAGCAATCTCGGGTCTGATCAGTTGACCAAACTGACCCAAATCAACTCGGGTCTGGCCAATGACTCGGGTCAAATCAATGGAGCAGCACATGCCACAACTACGGTGCCTTCGGACCGGTTAGTCTTGAGTTCTAATTCTAGGACAGCAGGTAAACAAGTTGCTCAAGGTAATATTTCAATTTCTGAAAATAACTGTGATGTCCAAAAGTTACAAAATTGGGTGATTGACTCGGGAGCAACCGATCACATGACCTTCTCAGAAAAAGACCTTGTAAACATTACTGAACCAAAGAAGAATGAAATTCTGAATGCAAATGGTATATCTTACCTGGTAAAAGGAATGGGCGATGCACCTATTTCTTCATCATTAACTCTTAAAAATACCCTCTTTGTTCCATCTTTATCAACTAGATTGATATCGGTTGGTCAAATTACAGAAGAATTGAACTGTGCAGTCCTAATGTTTCCTGACTTTTGTATCTTTCAGGATATCCTGACGAGGGAGACTATTGGGCGTGGTACTAAGCGGGAAGGATTGTATTACTTAGACAACTTGAAGATTGGTCATACATGCCTTGCAAGGAGTGAATCTGAGAGGTTGAAGGAAAAAGTGTGGTTATGGCATAGGAGACTAGGTCATCCTTCTTTTGGGTATATGAGAAAGCTATCCCCTACTTTATTTTCGGGTTTGAATAATGAAGAATTTGTTTGTGAAACTTGTATTAAGGCCAAGAGCCATCGTGCAACTTATCATGCTAGTTTGAATAAAATTCTTTTCCCTTTTGATTTAGTTCATACTGATGTTTGGGGTCCTTCTCCAGTTGTATCCAAATCTGGTTATCGATGGTTCATTCTTTTTACTGATGATTGTACCCGTATGACATGGCTTTACCTTCTTAAATCCAAAGATGAAGTACCCAAAGTTTTCCAAATTTTTTACAAGATGGTAAAAACACAATTTGAGAAAGAAATAAAAGTGGTTAGAAGTGATAATGGTAGGGAATACATTAACCGAAATCTCCAAGATTTTTTTAAAGAAAAAGGAATAGTGCATGAAACCTCGTGTGTAGGAACACCACAACAAAATGGAATTGCAGAACGGAAAAATAGACATATCCTTGAAACCGCTAGATCACTTCTGTTTGAAAACCATGTACCACAAATTTTTTGGGATAATGCTGTGTCCACTGCTGTGTATTTGATCAATCGTGCCCCTACAAAAACCAACGAATTCAAAACTCCGTTACAAAGGCTAGCTGATCATGTAAACATTCCTTCCATTCTAAACATGCCTCCAAAAATATTCGGGTGTGTGGTGTATGTTCATGTTCAAAAAAAATTTCGTTCCAAAGTAGAACCCTGTGCAGAAAAGTGTGTATTCTTGGGTTTTGGGTCACACCAGAAAGGGTATAAGTGTTACAACCCGTCAACCCGGAAATTTTACACAACAATGGATGTAACCTTTATTGAAAATGAACCTTATTTTAATAAACACCAAGTTCCTGTTCAGGGGGAGATGGAGAGTGAACCCGAACTGCTGTTTAGTAGCCTAGCTGGCCCGAATTTTGAAACAGAAAATCCTGGCCCGAATCAAGGTAAACCACCGAATCTTGAAACAGCTGGACCAAATTTTGACACTGAAAACCCTAACCCGAATTTTGCAACAGAAAACCCTGACCCGTGTTTTGAAAACCCGAACTCAGCTGATCCAAATTCAGCAAACCCGACTGCCATAGCTGATCCGAATTCAGCCGATCCAAACTCAATAAACCCGACCCTAGAATCGGGTCCAATCAGAGAAGGGCCTGAAGATGCTAAAAAATCAGGGATCAACTTCTGGATAGAATTGGATGTGAGTAATGGAGGAGTAATACAATCTGAACCGCAACCACATGGCTCAGAGTCTCCCAGGGGTATCCATGAGGTAAGTTCACAAAACCCAACTTCTAGTATACAAACTATATTACCAACAAGAACCAATCGAGGTAAACCACCAAAACGGTACATTCCTGAAGATGGAACAAGCAAAGAAATAAACTACTCTATTGCAAATTATACAACAATTGACCAATTAGCTGAACCCTTGAGAAGTTTTGCACATCAAGTCTCATCCGAAGTTGTACCAGAAAGGGTAGAGGAAGCTATTAAAGATCCAAAATGGGTAAAAGCAATGGAAACTGAAATGGATGCACTAGAGAAGAACCAAACTTGGAAGGTAGTGGATTTACCCGAGGGGAAGAAGACTGTGGGGTGTAAATGGGTTTATTCTATAAAGTACAATGTGGAAGGAAAAGTTGAGAGATATAAAGCACGACTTGTTGCCAAAGGGTATACCCAGACTTATGGAATTGATTTCCAAGAAACTTTCTCACCTGTTGCAAAACTAAATACTATGCGAGTTCTCTTATCTCTTGCAGCGAATTTTGATTGGCCACTACACCAATTTGATGAGAAGAACGCCTTTCTACATGGTGATCTAAAAGAAGAAATTTACATGGATCTTCCACTTGGGTACCAATGTTCTGAAACAAAGCGAAAGGTGTGTAAATTAGAGAGATCTTTGTATGGCCTGAAACAATCTCCAAGAGCTTGGTTTGGCAGGTTTTGTAATGCGATGAAGGGGTATGAGTACGACCAAAGCAACTCCGATCACACTTTGTTCTTCAAAAGGAATCAAGGTAAACTAACTGTACTAATTATATATGTGGATGATATGATTATTACAGGTAATGATCATGAGGAGATTGAACTACTAGAAACAAAATTGTCTAAAGAATTTGAAATGAAAAATTTGGGTGGTTTGAAATACTTCCTCGGAATTGAGGTAGCTCGAAGTAGCAAAGGTATTTTTCTCTCTCAAAGGAATTACATTCTTGACTTACTTGCTGAGGTTGGGATGCTAGAATGCAAACCAGCTGACACACCCATGATCCAAAATCACAAGTTGGGGTTGGACCTGAATCAGAGTCCAGCAAACAAAGAAAGATATCAAAGGTTAGTTGGAAAATTGATTTATTTATCTCATACCAGACCTGACATAGCATATGCAGTAAGTGTTGTTAGTCAATTCATGCACTCTCCGAGTGAAGAACACATGGAGGCAGTAATGAGAATTCTTAGGTACCTAAAAGGTGCTCCAGGAAGAGGGATAATGTTTGAGAGACATGGACATCTCGACATAGCTGGCTATACTGATGCTGACTGGGCAGGAAGTGTGAGCGATCGCAAGTCAACGGCAGGTTACTTCACATTCGTAGGAGGAAACCTAGTTACTTGGAGGAGTAAGAAACAAAATGTGGTAACTTTGTCTAGTGCTGAAGCAGAGTTTAGGGGAATGGTTAAAGGTATTTGTGAGTTATTGTGGTTACGAAGACTTCTAACCGAACTCGGTTTTGAACCAACCAGTGAAATGCAATTGTTTTGTGACAACCAGGCTGCAATAGACATCTCCCATAACCCAGTACAGCATGATAGAACAAAGCACATTGAAATAGATAGGCACTTTATCCGAGAGAAAATAGACTCAAAGATTATTAAAATTCCATTTGTAAGATCAGGTGAGCAGTTGGCAGACATGCTAACGAAAGCTGTATCAAGCAAGGTGTTTAATGAGTCCCTTATCAAGCTAGGCATGGTTGATATCTACGTGCCAACTTGAGGGGGGATGTTGGAATGACAAGTTGACACGTGTAGTTGGTGCCACATTTAATCTAGAGGACGAAATCAAGAAGGTGGATCCAGCCAAGGATTTCTTCAAGATAATTCAAGATATTATGCTGCCTTACAAGGATTTACCAAATATAGCTAGCTGAAGATTTATTTCCTACTTATATGCATATGATTTCTTTCCTGTATGCATGTGATCTCTTTCCTGATTATATGCGTGTGTGAGTGTATATAGGTTCGGCTATCTAATCTGAAATTATTATTCAGAATTGTGTGAGTTGTAATAAGAAATTATGAAATAAAAAGAGTGTGTGTGTGTCTTGATCCGTGGAGTGCGCTATAGGCGATACCACGTTAAAATCTCTGTGTTCGCTTGAATCAATTGTCTGTGATGATAATGTTATAATTTTGTCAGTTACAAAACCTTTTGAATGAAATGTTATTTCTGCAACTATAAATGGGCAGCAACATCACCTATTTATACACATTTATCTTTAATCCAGTACATCCATCAAATACCAAAAGAACGGACTACACTTAGTTTGTTGTTAATAATGGAAAACCAAAAGAATTGAAACTGAGAATTTCAAAACTTTATTTTGGTGAAATTAAGAGACAAAAAATTCTGAAACATTTATCCATTATGTAGGCCAGTTAGTTGAATTTTAATCAAAATACGGCTCTTGAGTCTTTAAGAGTTCATATTACTTATTAAAATAATAGCCGCGTATAGATCAGTGATTAACAATGAGCTCCATATTCTCATAATGGGCACAAAGAGAGATAATGAAAGAGTCGGGAAAAACTAAAATTTTCTTCTTGTAACAAAAAGAGGACCGAACCAAGTCAGTATGAATCAAGTTGAGTCGAGCTTTAACTCAATCATGACGAGTCAAATCAGAATCAAACAAGTTAATTATAAACTTGTTTCGAGTCAATCTCGAGTGAGATAGACACGAAGTAGAAAGAGAGGAAGTGTTTGCTAGTTGTCTAAATTGCATATGAAAAGAGGTTGAAGGTAGAGACGTCCTGGAGTCCAATCTCAGAAAGAGGGGGAGATCAGTGGACGATATGTGAACTTGCAAAGACAGATTGAGAAAATTGTGCATGATTTCTATGTTTTTAATATTCCATTTATAATTGACTAACATGCATATTTACTAGTCATTAAATATACAAGATTACGTATCCATAATTCAAGAAAATTTACAACATACAACCAACAATATTCAATAATCAACATTTTAACACATAAAATATCATTCAATATTCAACATACATTTACATCCATAATTCAACAAATAATAAATATACATGTACAAATGATTTATCTGTAGATGAGTATTGGTTACCTATTTTGTTGGAATTATACACCTATACAACATACATATACCAATATTCAGCATAGATATACGTCCATAATCTAGACCTATACACCTCACACAAACCATGACCACTTCTCCTAGATATTTCTCCAACAAGACAGACTCAACTACCTGCCTCACCAAAGTGCTGAAGCAGTCATGGCAGCAACCTGACACTAAATTGGACATGTCCTTGTTGTGGTTGCAAAGGAGCCGAGAGAACGATTGAGAAAGTACTTGATGGTGCATATGGACCAAAAGTCCATATGCGGCCAAGATGGTGTGCATTGAAACCCTGGTGACTTCCTTGTACCCATTTGAGCCTATATTTGAATCATCTTGATTACGAGGGCAAAAAAAAAAATTGAAAAATATAGGGTTCATTGGAAAGTAAAGGATGAATCAGAATTACCATTATGTGTCACTGCAGTACTATTATGCATACAATTGGTATAAAATCAATCATGAAAACGTAAAATAGACCTATTGCAATATAGGAGAGAGAATTTGATATGTTTGTTGATGTACTTTTCAGCAGTCTATCAATTTTCACATCTCCATATTTATAGTGCTCTCGACGTAAAGCTGTCACTAGTTTTACTGTAGAAATATATGTAGAATTTCCATAAGAAAAGACAGACATTTTAAAGTATCAGCAAGCATTACCACAAAAGAACTGTAATCAATTCCTACTTCCTAGTTAATTGTTATATTTTTCTAATTCTCGGAATTTAACTTATGAAATGAATTTCATTAATAATCCATCCCAAATTTAACTTTTGATGATCTTGGGGGCATAGAAATATTAATCATTCAATATATCTGTGTCCTCCGGTTTAGTTCATTTCTTATTACAAATACATATTGTTTATCACTTGTTTAAATATAAGCTGAAATAATTACTTGAAAAAAATATCCAGGATAATAATTTAAAGGATGAAAGTAGACATACCTAGAAGTTGTACCCAGAAAAAATCATTCATGTTTCCTAAACCGCTCATGCTAAAGTAAAATGTAAAATTTCTGCATAAAATTTTCATTAAAACAAATTCACGTTAGAATATCACAGCCAATAGTAGAGTCATGTAAATAATAAAATGAAGGATGCTATCAATTCTAAAATAAATTGAATAATTTTATTGGATAATATTAAACAAGTTAACATCCTCAAATATTTTTTTAAAATATTGGAACTCATTGGAAGTGCTGAATATGTCAAGAAATACACATTTCCAATATTAGAAATGATACACAAGACTTTCGCAATGCTCGTTTTTGCAAAAAGATGCAGGTTACGTAGTTCTGAATATGTGGTGTTCAGCTGTGTATTGCTTTCATAGGAAAATATAGAAGCAGAAAATTCACTCATGCTTGAAAATCAGCAAAGACAGAAACTATATTTGATTTACACTAGTTAATAATAGTTAATAAATAGCTCCATATACATTTGGATTTGTTATCTTGTCAAAAAATAACATTCACATTTCTTAAATTTTATTACATTATTTTATTCAAGTAAAACTGTTGAAATTCATGTAAACTAATTCAATCCAAGATTGGAGGAGTCGCAGACAAGGATTGCGGGATATACAGATTGCAAACGGCAAGCAAAACAATGGAAATGATTTCAGACAAGTTCAAATCTATACTCAATTGACTATATATATTTATTTGAAGATAATAAACCTTGTTTTCCTTTACTTTCATGCACTATTTTAGAAGGTTGTACAAACTAAAGAAAAATATTAATTGAACATATAAAACAACAGGGGCAATTAGGAAGAAAAATAAGATTGATTGCTTTAAAGGCAATGGAAATTAGATATATATATATTTTTTAAAATAGATAAGTTTATGATAAATTGGGCACCTTTCAATTTCTAAGTCGATTGCTTTAGATCCCTTAAGAAGAGAAGAATTTGTAATTTTATATATAAAATTTTATTCCTCAATTTTGTCTGTGTTGCATTGGGGGATATTATTACTCATAAAGGGGAGCACTGCCTTTTGTCAGTTATATATAAGTGACATAAGGTGCAATTCAATACGACAATATAAAATCAATTATATAGTGCATCTTCAGAATTAAAGGGTTTGATTAACAATCAAAGAATGATTGCACTTAATTGCATATTATATTATTTGCATCTATAGTAAATCTTGAGAAATAAATGGATTCATTTAATCAGTAGGACTTAATAATAATTGTATAGTGAATGAAATTTTGGATGGTTGGATTTATTTTGTTTAAAATGATCTATATCCAATTGTTTGAATGGTGTCTTTACAGGTGCAACTGAGAAAATCCGATATGAACTGCATGATCTAAATCGGACGGTCCAAAACCCCCTGCTAATTCTATTTTGGAAAAGATCAATACACCACATTGTTTCCGTACCTCAGTCATACCCCACATCCTTATCTCAATTTTCAGTGTACTATTTAGTGTAATATCTAGTGTTGGATGTTGTAAACACGTTTATTAATATAATCTTGGTAGCCACTACCAAGTTTTCAAAAAAAAAAAAAATTCAAAGTACAAACACTTGATTGGAACTGCTCAACATATTCCCATACATATTATAATTTATATGGAGACTAAATATTATATTTTTAGATAGGTATAGAATCAGAAATATTGGACCATACTGTTTGAACAGTGATTTTGTACCTGCCTAAATAATTAGTAGAAGAAATTATAATTATTCTAAAATTATATATTCGGGTACGTACATTTTAATATGGATGTCATGTTAAACAATTCAAATCATTGGTTAGAACCATGTAAAAAGAGATCAAGATGTGGGACCTGGTTAGGACAAAAAAACAATGTGACATTTTAAGTTTTTAACCCTAAAATTTCTATTTTTTGAAATAGATATTATTCAGTAAGATTTTTTACAAATGTAGCGATTTTCATTAAATTTGTTGTTGCAAAAGGACAGAGCCTGATGAAACTCGGGAATCATGATGAAGTGTTCCACCGGGAACGAACCCGCCGGCACAACAGGCCAGCGTTGCTTGCAGAGAGCCCATGCCATGATGCTCAAGATGCAGAAATGATGTCTCCAGTCGTCGGTCGGGCAACAGATGGATTGAACAGATTCAAAGAGACAGATCTCACTTCTCTCTTGAATATCTCTTGAATCTCTGGAATTAGAACCCGTTGCCTTTGCAATCTCCATCTCTCTCGACAGAGAGATAGAGAGAGAGGAATGAAAGAAGTTATAAAGGAGGCCGAGTATTTCTCGAGGTTATCGACTGATTTATATAAAGGGGGCCAGGTTTTCTCACGGACAAATTGATTGTAGATTTAGCATATAGTCCCCAAAATGCACATATATATTATCTTGCTCTATGGTTCGTTCTTTTTGTTTTTTCAGAAAAACTTATTTTTTTTCATCACTTATTCAAACGGATTGCTAGAAAATGAGAAAAATGAATATCTTGCAACATATGATTTAAATGATGTAACATATTGAATTTTTATGTTCTTTCGAAGGTCCTAATTAAGATTATTGTTGATTTCCTATCCAACGCTATTTTATGTGAATTAGTATTCTTTTTTGATAAATATAGCAAAAAAAATTCAAATATAAATTACTGTTTTATGGATATAAAACACATAGGGCTTATTCAATTGCTACTAAATTTTACAGAATGAGATTTTATAGACATAGGAACTTAGAAAATGAATTTATAAAAACTCGTACCCATGGTATCCACTGGAATGGTTATTAAAATTAAAATATTATGTACTTATTTCTAAAATGCTTGGTGTCGACAAAAAATTTCTTATTAATAATTATATATAATTAAATTAAATTGAATCATATAATAGCATCAGAATATTTATTAATCATTATTTCATTATGAATTTTTTTCTTGAAAACTTTTTATATAATCACTCAAAAAGAGCAAATAAAAATTAAATATGCAAATTAATTATCCCGATTATAAGTGAAATGTTGAATAAAGACATTAAATAAAAGACAAAATTAATAAAATTTTGTATTTTCCACATTTTTTTAGAAAACATTTTTTCTCCGGGAGCTGCTATTTTGAGCACTCAATTTGCAATGTTGAGGGCAAGAACCATTTTCTCTTTTTTTATACCGATTATGTCCATACTTAAAGTACCTTTCGTTTTTGCTTTAAACTAATTTATACTTAAATGCACAATACACTTCAGAAAATATTTAATGCATAAAGATAACAGCCTGGTTCTTTACTTTTAGAAAACTCTAATTTAAGAATGCAATTTTACAATAGTATGTGGTGTACAAATACTAACATATAGATCAAACTTTGCAAATGAATAATTATTTCGCATGTCATTTTCTTCTAATAAATTTCAACATTATAAATTTCTTACTAGTTAAATACCATTGTACTTCTAATTTTAAAAAGATAACAAAAATCATAACACAGCAAAAAAAATGAAAAAATGAAATATTAATTGTTACATAATGTTACGTATATTGTTGGAAGTACATATGAATTTTCAATAATTGCTGTGCTCAAAAGACATGCGAAAAGTAATTTAAAATAAAAAATAATAAGAAATAGCAAAATATGAGAAACATGTAATAATATGTGATCTCACGGTAAGTTATAGTTAACACCAAAAGAATGTGACCATAGAAAATTAAATTTGGAAAAAAAACACATTTACTTATTTCAATAAAAAAAAAGGTCTGAATAGCAGTGTAGCTATTCCTTCGATTCTATTAGATGATTTTCTTTGGAAATAATTAATTAAGTCTAGAACAAGAAAATTATAGGATCATGATAATTGTCTCCGCATCTCTATCCCTCTATTTATTCTCGCACTTAATTTCTATAACTGCTTTAGGGACTACAAAAATTTCAGCACTGATTTTTTTTTAAAGTATTAATCTCCATACATAAAAATATTTATACCTAGGAACGGAACTATTTATACCTATAAGGTGAATAATTTTTACATAAATAATTCTCTTCAATCAAATCTCAAATTACATGGGAGGTTCATACATGTATTTAGAGGTGAGTTTTTTTTTTCTTTATTCAATATCGTTCATATTTATGATGGTTTATGAGGAATTTTACAAATCTTAAACCATGAACAATTTCTACATAATTTTCTCTTTCAAATGAGATCCATAACAACATACTTTCAGACTTGTTATCACACAAGTATTTATACCTATATTTAAAAATTGTTTTTTACATATGACACTGAATGACATATGAAAGTATTAATATTAAGTATTACAAGTATTTCTATCTATACACTAAGTATTTATATCTATGTAAAAAATACTTGAATAATCACCATCAGTCACACCTTAAAAGCAAAGCTCCGTCAGGGAGAGAGAAATTAGAGGGGGGAGAGGAGAAGAGAAGCAGCTGAGAGAGAGATAGATAAAGAGAGACCAACGGACGACAGTGAAGGGTTGTTTCTGAAAGGAGATGACAGGACAATTTTATAATTTCTGAACGAAGAATGGTCTTGATACAGTGAACAAATATTAAAAAATAAAGATACATAAACAATTTGAACGAACTAATTAATTAAATTATGTGCAACTCTTCAATTTGATATACAGTGAATAAATATGTCAATAGAATAACGAAGATACAGCAAACAATGCCACCTCACAATTATTAGTGGGTCAGATACAATTAAATTATCTACAAATCTTCAATTTGATATAGTGAATAATTATCCATAAGAAAAAGAAGGATACATGATGTCACATTGCTACTATTAGTGGACTGGATCCTATTAAATTATGCACAGTCCTAGAAAAAAATGAAAAATACATTGAATAATGCCACATCACAATTATCAGTGGGTTCAATTAAATTAAATTAGTATGACCCTTCAATTTAATACAATGAACAAATGTCATTTAGCGACCATTAGTGGATTGGATCCAATTTATTAATGTACAACTCTTCAATTTCATACAGTGAACAATTGTCAATAGAAAAAGAAGTTATACAGTGAACAATGTCATGTCACTATCAAGAAGCGATACTGTGCTCTCAAAACAAAGAAGTGAGGCAATTGGAGTTAACATTGTGTTTTGTCATTTGGAGGGAGAGATGCAAATGAATATTTGCAGAGGAGCACAAGACACTACAACAAATTGAACATGAGGTGATGGCAGAGTATAAAAGCTGGTTTCCAAGTGGACAGATTAGTGCAGAGGAATAGAAAAACTACAATGTAATAGAAAGGAACTGTCATTGGCAGAGCTTCCTTCCACTTCCTCATTTTTCTAACCTTTTCTTACTTTATTTTCCTTTCAAACTTTTGTAAAATCCTGACACCACTGGTGTCTTTTTCAATGAAATATGGAGGCTAGACCTTCACATTTTCTTCAAAAAAAAAAAAAAAAAAGCCCTTCAAAAGGAAAAAAAAAAATTATGTACAATCCTTGAACAAATGTAAATCGGAAAAAAACAGAATGTCAATCGAAAAAAAGATTATGTAAATCATGTCACTATCATTGAACAAATGTCAATCGAAAAAAAAATACAATGAGCAATGCCATGTAATAATCAATGATGGGTCAGATACAATTAAATTATGTACAATCTTTGAATTTGATACTGTGAACAGATGCCAATAGGAAAAATTTATATACAGTTTGAACAATGCTAGCTCGCTACTATTAGTTGGTCAGACTCAATTATATTCAGTACCTGTACCCCAGGATGGTCATGTATGAATAGCCCTTGCGGTACCTACCATGAGAAATAACTCCCAGCCGAGCCAAAAATATTCGGTACCTATTTGGATTTAAGGGGTCTGCTTCGAGATTTGTGCTAGGTTAAATTAAACGGTTGAAGCAGATGTCATTTTACATAGTAGGTACTGCGAAGTGCGCAAGTACATACTAGATTTGACCCTTGTTTAGTGACCCTTGAACTTGATATAGTGCTCCAACGAATATCAAAAGAAAAAGTATACAGTGAACAATGACATGTTTAAATCACTAATGGGTCACATCCAAATAAGTTATCCATCCATACCAAAAGATCGATGATCCAGGACTGGATTGATCCATTTTTCATTTTTCGAACTTTTTCTTTCAGCTAAAAGTTGGGTACGAAGTAAAAGTTTTGAATCATGAAATAGATAATCGTTTATTTTGGGAATGTTAATATATTGTTCTTATTATTTAAAAATGTCATTTGCAATATTTTTTTTTAATTTGTATATTTTGATCGCATAGTTGCTTAATAAAATTGTATTCAACAATAATAGAACTATAACAACATATCAAATTTCAGAAATGATGATCATATCATTATTTTTCAAACTAAATTTTAAATGAAATACTATTATATATAAAATTATTTTAATTTATTTCTACATTTTGTTGTTATTTTTTTATTTTGTAAAGATGCGAGCTTTTTTTTCTTCAGGAGGATTTCTAGGGTGCCCATATAAACTTCTAAAATAGTCAATATCTCACTGAAAAATCCATAATATTCAAAATCTTCGTCAAAACATAACACTATTTCTTGTATACCTTTTCTATTTATGTAACTTTTTATCTAGTTTTTTTTTTTAAATTATATTGACAACGATACTTTTTTCAGTTATTGAATCTCTTATATTCCTCTTTCTATCTCCCTCCCTCAAAAACCTATGTCCAGGAATACCACTGTATTAAAACTGTAACCTTTAACAATAATTTTTAGATATTTCTTCTATTTCACTTTAGTTCACACAAACGAGTAGTCCATATTTGTTTTGTTCTTACCTAAAAGCGGAAAAGTTATTATTCTTTCAATTCCACAACCTGCTTGGCAAAGCAACAACGAAAAAAAACGAAAGACTTTTACTCCCTCCAAAGTCCAAACCACACAAAGAGTGCTAAAGAACAAGACTTCTTTGGACATGTATTTGAGAGATAAAGAAGAGGCTTTGTTCACTAATTAAGCGTTTACTAACGGAAAGAAATAAAATCTAATCTCTACAGAAAAACGTCTAATTAATGAACCAAAAAATTGTGAACATCCCTTTTTATAAATACCCACCCAAAATCAAATCATGGCTACTAGCCGGAAAAGGGGAGTGCATCCATTGAAAATGTTAAATAAATAAAATAACTAAATAAAATATTAATCAAATAAAAGTAAATAGACTAAATAATATTAAGTTCTTGTGGATATGTTACGTATTATGTTGTTTTCGAATTCATATTTATTTTTTGCTATTTTCAAATTTTCTGTAAGCACACTAGATATTCTCCTGTGATACTGTTCATTTAGATATCTAACAAGATAGGAAGCGAGAAAAGTGGTAATGCCTAACGCAATGATATGAGCAATATTAAAACTTGTATATTTGTAGAAATAATTTTTCTCTATATTAATTGCATATTGCATTTGTAAAGATGTATGCTAAAATTGTTAAATGATCTAATAAATTAATTATTTATTTAAACCCATAGTACCTCTTTGACTACAATAGAGACATGGATGAAATAGCAAGCATTGATGATGGAGAGTCTTTCGATAGCAACTCTGAAGCTGTAGCCTCTGATTTTTGACATAGATTTAGTTTGCTTTATATTGTTGAATGTTGCCTGAACTTTAGTCTATGTTTTACTTTACTCATCTTTTTTAATTGTTAGCTATTTGTAGTTAAGTAATTATTTTTCTGTTAATTAATACCAGCTGTTTGGGCATCACTTTTGTAAAAATTATACTTGGTTTTGTAATAAAATCAGTGGATGTGCCACTTTTATAAAAAACAAAAAGAAGAAGAAGAGGAGGAGGTTAGTTATACAATAGTTTAACAAAACATTGAAACTTTTCTTTTTTTTCTCTTTCGTTTTTTAAAATACTGACAGCGGCTGTCAGTGCAAACCAGTGTCTGAATTTAAAAAAGAAAAGCAGAAAAATACATCAAACAACCAAAAAAATACAACATGCATGAAGGCCTCTCTAGCACAATCTCAACCACAGCTTTGCCTCTTCCAAGATGTTTTCCTAGGGGTGCAAACGGGTAAAATGTTATCTACCGCATCAAAATCCGTATTAGAAAATTAAATACGGATGCAGATATAGTTTTAAATTTTAATTATCTGCATCTAAATAGTAGATATATACTATATAGTTTAATATATATTATAGTTTAATATATATTATGATCAAATTTATGTTATCCACTATTTATAAAAAGCAGATATCAGTATTTGTATATGTTTAATATCCGATCCGTATTAGTATCCATATCTGAAAAATAAAAATAGATACAGATATCAAATTATCACTCATTTGCAACCCTATGTTTTCCTCCACTGCCTTAAGCGGTACCTCTTGCCCTTCAAAAATCTTTTTATGACGTTGCTTCCAGATGGACCAGCAGGCTGAGACGAAGTCTGCCACTGCTTCAACCCATAGTTGTCATACGTATATATTTTACAGTAGTGTTGAGTATCAAATTTATTTATTTAGGAGCAAGTTCAAATTTTACTGCTTACTGGTGGAATCAAGATTCAAGAGTTTTTCTCCCTTTACAACCAACAAACAATGAAAATAAAAAAAATAACGAAACATGATAGAAAATTAGAAGGCAAGAACTTGCCATCACATTTTCTCCAGCAGGATAGACTTGACAACCTGCCTCACGAAAGCACTGAAGCAGTCACAGCAGCAACCTGGCACTAAATTGGACATATCCTTGTTGTGGTTGCAAAGGGGCCTAGAGAATGATTGAGCGAGTGCTTGATGGTGCTCAAGTCCATATGCAGCCAAGATTGTGTGGGTTGAAACCCTGGCGACTTGCTTGTATCCATTTGAGCCTAAATAATGTTTAAGCCATATTGCATAAATAACTATGAACAGGATTGTCTAGATAGCATATTTGTGTTCAGACAAATTAGTGCTGCAATCTTGATTACCATTATGTGTCACTACCATACTATTAATCCTATACTATAAGCTACTATACCTTAAAGGAGAGTTATTGCAAGAACATACTAGCCAGCTAACAAGTCCTCTTAATCAATGAAACAGATGGAATATATCAAATATATTCTCTAGACATGCTAAATTTTGGGTTGCAAAACTATGATAATTCTAACAAAATAGGTAAGAACATGAACATATAAAAAATGAAAAAAATATGTACCTAATTTATTTTTATCTTTGTGCATAGCAGATAGATTGTGCTTGACCAGAGATTGAATCTCAGCCTTAGCATCCTCACTTCCCGCAAGCTCTCTCTTTGCAGTCGTTGAAGAGGATCCTCTTCATAGTAATCCCAGACCCACCTGAGGAGCTTGACTACTCGCACCTCTAGGAGCACTGTGCATGATTGGTGTATGTCGAACCAGCTGATAACTAGATCCACCTGTAGCATTGTTATTGTTCGAATAAGAGGCACTCGCACCTTCACCATCAGTTCTCGTTTTTTTCAGTGGTGGATGAATGTGCCCTCTTGTCTTTGATTTTCCCATTGTTGATAAAGACGGTGAGATTTGTTGCCTATTCTCTTGGGGCTCATGTTTTGCCAAGTATAATCTGGCTTTCTCAATCATTTCCCAAGACTTGCCAATATTGTGGGATCCGTTATGATTAGGCTGCATTTTTTAGTGCTTTCCACACAAAAAGGATGGTAAACCTGCAGTATGTTAATTAGAAGAATCAAATACTAACATATATTTTTTAGACAATTTTAAATATAAGGCTGCAAAACATCATCAGAATTGCATGCACGTTAGTCACTTCCCCCTTTCCCCACAAAAAGAACCAACCCACCAAATTAGAGAAAAGAAGAATTAAAGCAATAGAAAGAACTAGAAAAAAGGAATAAAGTAATGTTGTTGTCCGTGCTACTATTTTGTTGAAACTTGCCCTATACAAGTATATATTGCTCATGTCTGTGTTCAATGAAAGAGCATTCACAATGCATGTTAAGATTAAATTGTGCACTTACACATCTCACAGTTTCACTATGTTATGGTTTGAGATTCTGCATAGGTAGACCATTAGGCCAATTATTCATATGAAATTCTATGCTTTAATTCAAAATTTCTAATTGGCGAAGTGATCATTACAAAACATTAATTTCACAGTTTCAATCAATTGTGTGTAATGAGCAATCTCCATGAAAAAAATTTATAGCCACTTCCAGTTATGTCTAATTTAAGTCATTCAAGATTAGTGAAAGAAAAGCTATTCTCAGCCAAATTACCTTTTTTGTAACTTTGGAGAATAGATCTGAAATTTTGAGCTAGAAATCTAGGTCAATATACTTTGAATCTGTGACCTCCTACCCAAAGATGTAATCTCCGTCCATCTAAAACTTCTAACTTCCCGATACCTTGAACTTGTGTCGGCGGCAGCGGCAGGGGGTGGGGGGGAGAAGGCTATATAATTGAAGTGTATATGAAGAATTAGGTTTTTGAAACGGCGGCGGACCAATGGATAGAAATATTAATACTGTTTGAGTACAGTTTTATTTCACTTAGAATTTTTTTGGTTGGATTTGGTTTATAAGAAAATACTCAATAATGTGTGTTTCACATCTGTTTACAAGTTATGAATGTCTGATAATTCACTAAGACCACTAGCATACTGTTTTAATATTCCCCTATTGCGTGATGATTGGTTGAGGATTAAACCATGGAATAAGGGGTTTAGGCCTCAATTATGCTAACTAATGAGGCTGGCCTGACTAGGTGCAAGTCACAACTTAAACCACCTCGAAAGTTGGACTAAATTCATACTGCCCCTAGTGCTATTTTTATTTTCTGTCAATATATTTTTGCACTCCACACTCCCTTTTTGTAAATCAATTTTAGATATTATGAATTGACTTTGGAAATTAATTTATTGCTGTTTTTTATTCATTATGATTGTGAATTAAATTCTAAATTATGCATTGATACCTTCAAATTTTTAATTAAAATGTCATTCATTTTTCAAATTATTTATTGTTATGTTTAATTTGGTTATCATATATATATATATATATATATATATATATATATATATCCCATGGAATTGTTAAATACCGAACAGGTCCATATTGCCTTTTTAATTAAGAACTGGCAGAGAGAATATATTGCTTTTGTGATTCATTGTTTATTTTCTTATACGAGAGAGTGACATTTCGGTGTGACCCATGCATTTCTATAAACTTATCAAAAACTAATCCATAATACAATGTCCTTATCTCAAGCGCAAACCCAAAAGAACAAACAGTTGGTGGTCCCATGGTCCATTTATCATTTTTCACACTGCACGTCAATAATATGCATTCATCATTACATAATACTTAGATGATAATTTTTAGAAACTATACTATGCCAGCACGACCTACTCCTTATCAATAAGTGTGATGCTGCCACAAGAAAGAAATACAGAAATCCTACTTTAAATCTTGAAAATAACATATTATGTAATGTTATATTTAATATGGTTATCATATTTCATATTTCATTCTAATCAGTATTGCATATAATGGAGAGAGCAAAATCAATTTAATTAATATGACTAAAATCGTTACATAATACTTAGATGATAATTTTTAGAAACTATACTATGCCGGCACGACCTACTCCTTACCAATAAGTGTGATGTTGCCACAAGAAAGAAATACAGAAATCCTACTTTAAATCTTGAAAATAACATATTATGTAATGTTATATTTAATATGGTTATCATATTTCATATTTCATTCTAATCAGTATTGCATATAATGGAGAGAGCAAAATCAATTTAATTAATATGACTAAAATCACAAATTAAACCAAACAAAGAATAGCTTAAGTTATGACCTTGCTTTAGAAAGTGATTTTGGAACAGAGATTTTAGATCGGGTCAGAATGCTATTGCATGTAAACAATTGTAGGCTATATAATACAGGATTTCTTTATCTGGTAAAAATGGTTCCTACAGCCGTAAATGGATCGGACTGAATCGAAAAGTCAGATTCTGAATCTCTCTTCTATCAATGTGTGGGAATTCAGATCTTTCTCCACCTCTCAGATCTCCTTTCCCCTGGAATAGGAAACCGTTCCTGAAGTGGTAATCAATGAGAGGATAGATCTATAGTGATTGGCTTACATTACCATAGCTTCTCATCTCATTCACTCGTTGATTTTGATCAATTTTGTTTCTTTTCTTTTACCAGCTAGAGCATACAAACAACATCAACAGCCGATTAAAGGGTGATGTAGGATCAGAGAGGTGATGGCAGAAGGGATGGAACTGTAACAAGGAGAGGAAGAAGAAAGAGAATTTTTACAAAAAGAAAACTAACGCAAGACTTGAATGATGAAAGATGATAATGGATGAAACAACGAACTCAGAGGTGATGTAAAGAGTTTGACTATTACAAGGAGAAAGAGATTTGAAAATGTTGGACGATGTTCAGCTTATATGTTGATAATAATGAAATATTAAAGTTGGCTTGATTAAAAGTGATTTGTTATCAAAAAAATTGGAACTTTATTAAAGTACAAATGGGCCTTAATTTTGGATGTACATAGATCCAAGGAAATATGATTTTCGAACTCAACACAAATTTAACACCTTTAGGACTGTCTAAATGCATGTATTAAGGTAAATTTCTGAATGCATTATGATGTCCACACAGAATCTTACCTTGTAGCCATGCATGCAGGCAGCCATGAAAGTATGTACTGAAATACTTAGACTGTCTAAATACATTCATCTATTTTGAAATTTAGAAAAATGCCCTAAATGCAATAATTAGAAACCAATATAATATCAAGACTATGACTAAATAATAGTGCTGTTGTCTCTCATAATGGAGACTCAAAAACATATCCAAGATAATAATTTAAATGATGAAATTTGACATACCAGCAAGCTGAAGCGTGTAACAAATGGTCCACATTTCCTAAACCACTCATGCCAAAGTAAAATGCATATTTCTGCATAAATTTCATTACAACAAATTCGTGTTAGAATTAATATTGCTGCAAATAATACATTCACATTAATAATTAAAAGATGTTGTGAATATAGTTTGACATTCATAAAGATAAAAACAAATGCACATCCGCAAATGTTTTGGAGAAATCAGAAACAAATGGAGGTTTTGAATATATCATAAAATTAACATATCCAATATTGGAAATAATTAACATATCAATTAAAAGTTGGTAATGAAACAACTAAATGATTTAAACAAGTAAATAATAGCTGCATATGCATTTGGGTTTATTTATAGAAAGAAGTTTACATTGTTTGAATTGTTTACATTATATCATCTATGAAAACCGGTTGATGTGCATGTAAACTAATTCAATCCAGAGTAAATGAATCAAAGACATGGATTGCGGGATATGCAGATTGCAAATAGCGAGAAAAATTATGGAAACGATTAATGCGACAATATTCAGCCCTGAGTACAACTATTTCACTAATTGACAATTTTGGAGCATTATTTTAGAGGAGTGCTATACTGAGGGCAGCTATTCAAATTTTGAGAGCTGAGAGAATATTTTATTTCTAAATGTCCAATTTACCCTTACTCTTTAAACAAATTTGCTTCATTAACGGATTCTCTTCTATTCTCTCACATAATTAATAATTAAATAATATAGGAAAGTTTCTTATGCTAGAAATATAAAAATCCTCATGTGATTCTAAATCCTCAAAAATATTTTTGTGATTCCAAATTTCTTTTAATTCAAATCGTTTTGTAGCCAAGAATAGAAATAAATCAGATTGTAGATGTCAATCGGTGGGATACTTAATGTGAAATCAAATTTTGTGATTCTAATATATGCTGAATTTTTAATATAATTCTGATATAAGAGGAGACATCCAGGCTTGAAAAAATGCACTAGTTGTTGTTACTTTCAAACTGGAAAGGCATCCTAGTACTGCTGGTACGAATGACTGGTACTGAACAACATCTGCAGGCAACTAGCAAACTGATGAACTGATGCCGATACAGATGGACTGGTATGTTACTATGAGTGCATAGAATACATGACTGGTACAAATGAACTGGTGCGCTAAAAGGAAGCATAATACATCGAATTGGTATGCTGACATGAGGGCATATTATATTGGTACACATGAACACTGACATAGATCACATTTTCACCGCTCTCATTCTCCAAGTTGTTTTCTATGTTTTATTTTCCAAGGATTTTAATGTGCTTTTGTTTTTCACTCAATTGTATTTTGCATTAATTTAAGCTCAATTGTTTTGAATAAATTATGGTTTTTGCAATTTGTGTGTACAAACTTTATAACCACAATTATTAATCAAATGTGAACAAGATCCATATTTTCTTTGAGTAAAAACAAGATTCATATTTTCTCTCCAAAAAAATATGAATTCCAATATAAGCAGATGGATCAATAAAATGTAACATGAAAAATAAGAACAACTTGCTATACCCATGTATAAACTGTACTAGTTTCATTAATCATAATAAGAACAAAATAAGAACAACTTTGTAAGAACGAAAAGTTTCTCAAACAAAATAAGAACAACTTTGTAAGAGATATATGAATTTTGGAGCGGTATAAATCTTCTTATTGATCATCTTATTGATCTTCATAAAGGTTTAATTAATTACACATGAATAGAATGTAAATTTTGAAAGAATACAAAAGGAAAAGAAATTTTTGAGGATTTAGAATAACAGAAGGAAGAATTTTTATTTGTACTTTATCAGCACCCTCGTCTGACCTAGCGAAGTTAGATGAGTATGACAAAAGAGATTGGATGAATGAATGCAAATCATACGCCTTGAATTGTTCCATTATCTCTACTTCTTTCTGCGAATGAAGGTGGATATTGAGAAAAAACTAGAAATCTTCGGACCCAAGTAAATGCCTTGCCTTCAATCTAGAGTTCCCTAATGCAATAACTAGTAGGATTTTCATGAAAAAATTGTAGCTTTTCTTTTGTCCCAATGAAAAACACTTTCCTATATTAGTTCAATTATTAATTAGGTGAGAGAGTGGAAGAGAATCCGTTAATCAAACAATATGTTTAAAGAGTAAGGGTAAATTGGACATTAAGAAAAAAATATTCTCTCCGCTATCAAAATTTAAATAGTTGCCCTCAGTATAGCACTCCCCTTATTTTACGAGGTTGAACAACTACAGAAAAATATTATTTGAACATATTTAGCTTGAAGGAAATGGAAAAGATATACAAAAAAATAATTTAAAACAGAGAAGTTTATGAAAATGGAGACATCTTCTAAGTCGATTGCTTTAGATCCCTTAAGAGTAGATACGAATTTAGAATTTTATTTACAGATTTTTCTTCCTGAATTTCATCTGCAATGCATTGGGAGATATAATCACTCGTAAAGAGGCGCAATGCTTTCTGTCAGTTATACATAGGTGATATACAGTGGAATTTCAAGACCATTCAATGCTACAATACAATATCATCACGTAGAGTATCTACAGAATTAAATGGCTCAACAACAACCAATGAATGATTGCACTGAATCAAGGACGTGCATTATTTGCATTTATAGTATATCTATAAAAATAAATGGATTCATTGGACCGGTAAGACCTAAAATAAAGTGTATATTGAATGACAATTTTCAAAAAAATTGTAGATAGAATATTATCAAACATATAGACAGTGTTCAGAAAATTGAGAATTATAATTGGATGGTTGGATTTATATTGTTTGAATGGTCTTCATGAAATGCAACCGAGAAAATCCGATATAAACTGCATGATCTAAATTGGCCAGTCCAAAACTCCCTGACAATTCTATTTTGGAAAATTCAGTACAAAGTTCCTTTTGGGTCAACTAGATTGGTGTTAGTGCTTAGTAAGGAACTTTCATGTATGTATTGATCAGTTCTTAAAATTGTTGTTGCAAAATGAGATTTGGATCAACTGTCAAAAAAATTATCTTTTAGTGGAAATTAATTAAGGATAAATATATACAGTATAGTATGCACCTGATCACACTTGGGAATAATGACGAGGCAGGAATTTAGATCTTTCTCCACCTGTCTGATCTCCTTGCCCCTAGTATAAGAACCTGATCCGTAGGGATTGAATTCTACTACGGTAGCCTTTCCAATCTCCATCGCTTATTGATTTTCATAGATGTGAGGAAGGAGGCGGAGCAAGTCTTGCGGTTTTCGCCTGATTTATATATCAAGTGGGCTAGGTTTTCTTGTCCGACAAATTAATTAATGTAGATTTACCATATTGGTCCCTTCAAAATGTATCTTCTTCAACATAAATGTGCTAGAAAATGAGAATATATAAATCTAGCAACATATGATTTAAATAATGTTTTATATTGAATTTTTAAGTTCCTTACAAGGGTCCTAGAATTGGAGTTGATTTCTTACGCAATATTATTTTTATGTCAATTAATTATCAATTCTCAATTATTGTTTACAAATATTAAACAGTTAGGGTACATTGGATTGTCATAGAATTATATATATGGGATGAGATTTCATGGACATGGGAATCGAGAAAATTATTTACCGAAACTCAAACCCATATATGGGTATTCATTAGAATGGTTATGGAAATATACAGCTGATCTAAAACTTCGATTGTAGTGTGAAAATTATTGCGAAAAATTATATTTTTCTTTTTAAAATACTAGGTATTAACACAATTTTTCTCATTAATAATTACTAACATCACAATATTTTTAAAATAATATTTCATTAGGAAACATTTTCTTGCAAAAAAGATTATCACTGAAAAAATCAAGACAAAATTAGGATTAGCAAATTAATTATTCTTGTTATTAATAAAATGTTGAATAAAGAAATAGAAACAAGACAAAATTAACAAAAAATTAAAATTCCATTTTACTCAATTTTGGAAAAACAATTATTTTGTCCCTCTCATTTTTAGTTCCATATATCAATGAGATATTAAGAACAACAAAAAAATTCTCATTTTCGTTTATGATATTAACAACAAAGAGAGGGAGTCGGTAGGGAAAACTGACAATTTTAGTGTATTAATCTAAATAACACAAGACTCCCCAAACCTCCCTCCCTTTCTTTTATTTCACTCAACTTAATTTACAGTATAGAAAGCCATGCTATACAATCTGGCATGGTAATCGTTCCTTTAGAAATAATTCTAAACTTAGAAGGAAATACATATATTATTTTGTAATCAATGAGAAAATAATCTATAGCTATCCTTCTGCTTCTGCTCCTGCACATCTATATGATATATTCTTTCCTTGTTAGTCTTCCTGATCTGCTATGGCATTTGCCGAGTGTACTGTTAACACTCCCCCTCACGAAGGCACGTATATATCCGTCATTCCAATTTTCTCTAGAATCTCTTCAAATGGTTTGCTTGCCACTGCCTTTGTTAAAATGTCAGCTACCTGTTCAACAGATCTAACAAATGGTAGAGATATAATGTTAGAGTCAAGTTTTTCTTTAATAAAGTGTCTATCTACCTCTATATGCTTTGTCCGGTCATGTTGCATTGGATTGTGTGAAATATCAATGGCAGCCTTGTTATCGCAATATAACTTCATCTCATTTTTAGGATTCATCCCTAGCTCAGCTAATAGTTTTCTCAACCATAAGAGCTCACAGATTCCCTTTACCATGCCCCTAAATTCGGCTTCAGCACTGGATAAAGCAACTACATTCTGTTTTTTACTCCTCCATGTTACCAGATTACCTCCAACAAATATAAAGTAACCAGAGGTAGACTTTCTATCAGCCATATTCCCAGCCCAATCTGCATCAGTATATCCTTCAACTTCCACATGTCCATTTTTCTCAAATTTAATTCATTTTCCCGGTGTCCTCTTAAGATAACGTAGTATTCTTATGACAGCCCCCATATGATTCTCACTCGGATTGTGCATGAATTGGCTCACTACTCCCACAGCATAAGCAATGTCGAGTCGGGTATGTGAAAGATATATTAGTTTTCCAACTAACCTTTGGTATCTTTCCTTATTTGTCGGACATTGTTCCGGACCAATCCCGGACATTGTTCCATTGGGGTACTTGCTGGCTTACAATCTACCATTCCAATTTTGGCTAATAAATCAAGAACATATTTTCTCTGAGAAAGGAAAATACCTGTCTAAGTTCATGAAACTTCGATTCCTAGAAAATATTTTAGGCCTCCCAAGTTTTTTATATCAAATTCTTTTTACAGTTTCGATTCAAGTCTTTCAATTTCAGCCCTATCATCTCCTGTTATAATCATATCATCTACATAGATAATAAGAATTGCAATTTTATCTTCATTATTTTTAAAAAACATCGTGTGGTCTGAGTCTCCTTGACTATATCCATAGTATTTCATAGCTTTGCGGAATCTTCTGAACCATGTTCTTGGTGACTGTTTCAAGCCGTACAATGTCTTTTCTAATTTGCATACCTTGTTGGCTGACCCGCTGTATTCGTACCCAGGAGGGATCTCCATATAAATTTCCTCTTCCAAGTCTGTATGCAGAAATGCATTCTTTACATCAAATTGGTGTAACGGCCAATTGAAGTTAGCTCCTAGAGATAACAAAACTCGAACAGAATTTAATTTTGCAACAGGAGAAAAAGTTTCCTGAAAATCTACCCCATGCGTCTGTGTATATCCTTTTGCTACTAACCTGGCTTTATATCTTTCGATTTTTCCCTCTGCATTGTATTTTACCGAATACACCCATTTACAACCTACTGTTCTCTTCCCAGGTGGTAAGTCAACAATTTTTCATGTATTATTTTTCTCTAGGGCCTCCATTTCTACAGTCATTGCTTTAGTCCATTTTTCACTTTTTAAGGCATCTTCAACTTTTTCTGGTACGATAATAGAGGATAGTTGTTCGGCAAAGTTCTTTAATGGTTGTGACAGTGGTTTTATTGAAGTATAATTCACAATACAATAGGTCACTTCTTCACTTGTCCCATCCTCTTGGATATACCTCTTGGGTGGTCTGCCTCGGTTAAAACGGGAAGGCAATTTAGACTGAGTTTCTGAGACACATACCTCCGTGTTATTTTCTGAAGATTGTGGCCTTGGTACAGTAAGCATTGCCTCATCGTCAAAATTTGTCCATAGTCCGATTTCAAATTGCAATATCACAGGTTGACTTGCTTGACCTATTGTTGAGCTTGATTCCCCTGCTGGGCTTGATACAAAGTTTAGATTTTCTGTTGGATTTTCGGTGATTGGGTTCTTTTGTACGGATCAGATTCAAGTTTTGGGCTTCACTAATTAAATTTAGGTTTTGGGCTTCACGCCTTGGGCTCTGCTGAACTTGGGCTTCACTAATTAAATTTTCTGGATTGGATTCGGCAATTAAAAGTTGTTGTTGCTGTGCCCGATATTGAAGGTTGCTGGGCCTATCTTCACTAATTAAAACATTCGGACTACATAAAAAATTCGAATCCAAGTATATTTCACTCTCCCCCTGACTTGGAGACGGGTTTGAAAAATACCGTTCATTTTCAAGAAATGTAACATCCGTTGTGAAAGTTTTTATGCTTAGATAACAAGGAATAAAACAAAAATTTTATTCGACTCTAAACAAACGATCTAGTTATTGTAAGTGTAAGAAATAATCTTAATTAGTCTAATTAAGAATGGAGTAACATAATACCTTGGATTTGATCTCCAAATCAAATCAAGAAGAGTTGTCTTGCTTAGCAACTTCTTATTCCCTTCCTCCTTCAATGGTGGTTGTGCTTTAGCCCCTCAAATGACGAGCCTCCTTAGGTATCCACCGAGAGATTAAAGAAATACTTGTATCTCTAAGGCTAGTAAGAGATTAACAAGTAGAACCTTAATCCTAGTTTAACCCTCTTCTTAATTTTTGAAAACTTATTAGAGGATTTCTAGATCTCAACACATGAGAAAAATTGGGAGAGAGGAGAAAAGAGCAAATTTCGGCCAATATATCTTTTTCAGAATATCTGACCTTTTGGTACTAAAATTCTTATATCTTTTTCTAGGTAACTCCAAACGACTTGAAATCTTCACCATTGGATTCTAGACTCCAAGGGCTATAGATTACATAGGCCATGCATCCAGAATGATTAGTATTTGCCCTTTCAAATTCCAGTTCAAAGTTACCTAAAAAATCTGTCCAGAAATTTCTTTGCTCTTTAATGAGATTGATTAGATTTAATGACATATTTAAATATTCCTTAAATCATGCCATTACTAATCAATTCTCCCCAGCATATATTTGGGCTTTGGGCTTAAACATATTAATCATATTAATATTTAATTAAGCCCACAATCCCATACATTAAAAGAGGCTAACATATAAATTAATATTTCATGTTAATTTATATGCATCTCTCATGTGTCAAAAACTATTTAAAATATGTTATATATACTTTAAATATTACTAGGATTATTTTATAATATCTCCATGTCATAAAATTGTTCATATATTAATAACATATAATTCGTATAAATTAATTATAATTTCTTATAATTAACATAGCACATATTATATACATATCACATATGCTTTATTAATATATTTTCTTTTAATCTTTCATATGGTGTGACCCTATGGGATCCCATCATTATGGCAATAGAATTAAACATTTTAATTCCATAAATCAATGATACAACTAGCCATGGTATATTGATTACCCAAATGACGTGGATGAAAAAGCACAATGCAAAATCATGATCCTTGTAACATTAAAAAATATTGTTGTGTCAATTCCTTGCCACATGATATCCAAATAATCGTAAGGTAGGAATGTGTCATCCTTACCAATTATTCTTTCTTGATTTCCTGAAGTTTAATTATGATATGATTATCATATAATCATATTGCATGCACATAATATAAACTTTATCAAGGGGCCCAGAGATATCATCACTTATATTAACATATAAGGGACAATGGTTTCTTGATACGTATCGTTCTTCCGCATAAGTTATATGCACTGCAATAACTGCCTTTATAACTCCCGGTTAAAGAAAGCGTTGGACAGTACCAACAATACACATCCCTTATGTAAGAAAAATAAATATATCAACCAAAGAATTCAAGACACAATGAAATATCAATGACACATAACACAATCCATATGATATTTCATTCTTGGGTCTGTCCAGTGCCATACATCTCCATGTATGCACATGTGTGATTAGATCGACAACTCCTTATCGTATAACCTATAGAACATGGCCATCATCTAATCACCACACTTATCTTATATGGTCAACCAGTGTACCTTTGCTGATTGCCAAGATAAGGAACATTTAAGAGTAAACAAATTTATTCATTGTGAAGTTCTACAATTTAAGTCATCAACTCAAATGATCCACTAATATGAATACTCAAAGTACAAAATGATAAAATCATTCACTAATAAACTAAACATATCATAGATATAATCTGGGTCTAGGACACCAACACTAACACATTGTTGTGTAGAATTTCCTAGTGTCTAGATTGTAACACTTATAATCTTTTTTATTTGTTCCCATCCCTAGAAATACACATTTTTCTGCCCTAGGTTCCAGCTTCGTTCGGAATGGTTTTTGGATATGGATATAGGCCACACACCCAAATATTTTTGGTGGTAAATTGAGTATAGATGGTATGGTTATGTGAGCTGAGAGGGTTTGAATGGGTGTTTTATATCCATTGGCACTTGTGGGAGTTCGGTTAGAGAGGTACACAACAAATGTAAGTGCATTAACCCAAAAAATGTGAGGTACCTTATTTTCAAATAACAGTGCTCGGGTTATTTCAAGAAGATGCCGATTCTTGCGTTCGGTAATCCCGTTTTGCTGTGGTGTTCCGACACAAGTTGTCTCATGAATAATTCTATTTGTTTATATATTATGTCCCATTATCACTTCTCAAGATTTTTATTTCTTTCCCAAATTGAGTTTTTACCATTTTATGGAAATCTTTTACAACTTTGGGAACTTCATCTTTTGTTTTGAGTAAATAAAGCCATACCATTCTAGTACAATCATCAATAAATGAAATATACCATCTACAACCAGATTTGGAAGTAACTGGAGACGGCCCCTAGACGTCCGTATGAATAATGTCAAAAGGAATCACACATTTATTTTGACTACTATAAAAAGTTACTCTATGACTCTTAGATTTGATACAAGTTTCACAAGTAAAATTCTTTGGATCTAGATGCAAATACATATTAGGTAATAACTTATCCATATACCCAAATGACGGGTGCCCTAGCCTTTTATGCCACAACACAATTTTGTCTCTATTAGATGTATAATCTCCTCTAACAACAAAATTACTGCTAGTTTTTAGCTCATCCAAGTAGTATAATCCGTCTCGTCTAGTACCATGGCCAATGATCCTTTCCGTGAGAATATCCTAAAACACACAATAGTCAGGAAACATAAGCACAGCACAATTTTGATCCCTTGTGAGCTGATTGACAGATATCAGATTCGTTGCCAAGGAAGGAACCACAAGGGTGTTTCTCAAACACAGCTGATTTGATAATACTACATCCCCAGCAGTTTCTACAGGATAAATTTTTCCATTTGCATTAATAATGCCACTTTTATGAGATGTACACATGGTTCTTAATTATGTTTTATTATGTGTCATGTGATCGGTTGCTCCCGAATCAATGACCCATCCGTCATTGGTCCTGTTTTTGTTTAAATCTGTGATATTGCATTTAACCAGATTAGTATTGAAATTACTCTTACCACTACCATTTTTACCTTCACCATTGTAATTCTCTCCTCCAGTAACTTGCGCATAATTAGCCTCAGCAACTTTCATTTTCGAAATTTCTCCTAAGATCACCTCCTGTTAAGTAATCACCATTCCAAGCTGCTTAGGTTCCACTAGGTATCTGCTAGCCACGAGACCTCCAACAGATGAAGTCGCAGTAGCTGCTCCCTTGCTTCTCTCTTCATACCTCTTTTTCTTATCACCTTTCCACCACTCTGGATAGCCCACAATTTCGAAACACTGATCCTAAATTGGTGTGCCGGCCTTTGCTACAATTAGTGCACTTCAATTTTGCTTTGTCCGGATGAGAGGAAGTCTTGTTCTGAAAATCATACGGTTTGCTGAATTTATACCCTTTGGATACCATAGCTACTGAGTTTGACTCGATGCTTTTAATCATGATCCCTTGACGGGTTGCTTCTCTTCTTATATATCCATACGCTTGCTCAATCGTGGGAAACAGACTCAATAGCACCACTTGTGCCCTCACGCCATCTAATGTGTCGTCAAGGCAGTCAAGAAAAGTGTACACCCTTGTTTTTTGAATAAAAGTGTTAAACTTGTCGATATCCACTGCATACTCCATAGGATTTGGGCATCGGAAGTCCATCTCTTGCCATAGTCCTTGAAGTTCATCGAAGTAGTCCTCAATTGCTCGCCTGCCTTGTTTCACACGACTGACCTGCTAGTTGAGAGCGTAAATTTGAGCCTCATCACTGCCATCATGGTATGTTGTGGCGATGGCCTTCCATACATCCCTAGCAGTGGGATATCGAATATAACTCCCCCTCAATCGAGGTTCAAGGGAGTTGATAATCCACCCTTTCACCACTACATCGTCGATAGCCCATTTCTAATATGATGAGCTGTGTATAGACGGTGGAGCTGGCTCTCTTGTGTGATGATTCATCTTCTCTCGACCACGGACATGCATCTCTACCACTTGGCACCAGAACGAGTAGTTTGTGCCATCAAATTTTGGTTCAATAGGGGGCAACACAACCGGTTGTGTTATCACCTGAGATGGTGTTGTTGTGACAGCCACCATAGCCATCATTTGTGACATCAATTGTGCCATCTGTTCAACAAGAGTGGAGGTATTAGGAGCTCCATCACTCTCATCTTTATTTTGGGGATCCATCATTTGATATTAGAAGCGGAAAAAAAAAAAACCCCAACAACAGGGTAACTCCTTAGAGCATTATAATTTGAGAAATCGGAGAGGGGACAAGAAGGACTCCAATTTCTCAAGTTATACCACCAGGACACATGCTCTGATACCATGACAATTTTAGTGTATTAATCTAAATAACACAAGACTCCCCAAACCTCCCTCCCTTTCTTTTATTTCATTCAACTTAATTTACAGTACAGAAAGCCATGCTATATAATCTGGCATGGTAATCGTTCCTTTACAAACAATTCTAAACTTAGGAGGAAATACATATATTATTTTGTATTCAATGAGAAAATAATCTATAGCTATCCTTCTTCTACTTCTGCTCCTGCACATCTATGTGATATATTCTTTCCTTGTTAGTCTTCCGGATCTACTATGGCATTTGCTGAGTGTACTGTTAACAAAAACAAATTAAGTTTGAGCAAATAACTTTATATTTACACAATTTTAATACAGTAGCTATAGTTTGGGTGCAATGTATTTTCTATTAGGATAGAGAAAATGATTCACCGAACACCAATTTGAAAAATGGTCGCCAAATATAAATGAAAACATTCAAAAAAAAAACTCATGGAATTGGGAGATAGAATATTGCTGGGTTATGATTCATTGTTTATTTTCTTATTCAAGTATTCTCGGTACACCAGTATGTAAAGGTTATTTCAATCCCATTAAATTAATGGGTAATTATAAAAATATAAAATTATATATAGATGCATCTGTAATTATTGACTATATAAAATATTGAACATGGAATGAACAGAACATAATATTTTTTTTATTAGCGCAGGCGTGATTTTACTTAATGTAACTGTACATGTCCAGTATTTTCATTATATAGCACCAAAATTAACTATTACATTAATATTATTCGTTTATTCATCCAATAATTTTAACGAGTAATGATAGAATAGATTAAAATCAATTTTTAATAGGTATAATCAATTCTTAATTTATATGGATATGAAAATACTTTCACCAACCATGTTGTATGCATTTTTTTTTCTCATTTTCAAATTATTGCTTTATAAAGTGATGAACAATATGCATTTCTAATAAAAATACTAATGTGGTAATTGTACAATTAATTTGTCGTAGAGAAAACCTGGCCCACTTAATATAGTTTGTATAAATCTGGCCCACTTCTTACATCTCACTCTCGCACAGTGACACACTCCTCTCTCCCTCTCTCTCTTTCTTTTTTCTCTCGATAGATCGAACAGTTTCTTTCCGCACAATACTAAACCTTGTCACCGCACATTAATTAAATCAACGAGCGATGGAAATCGTAAAGGCAACGGTAGTAGAATCCAATCCCTCCAGATCTAACCTCCCTTCAAGTTCCTCATCAGGATCGGCTTCTTCTTCAAGGGGCAAGGAGACCGTAGAGGCAGTGAAAGATCTGAATTCCCATACAGATACTGAAGAGAGATGTGGGATCTGTCTCTTGAATTCCGTCCGATCCATCTGTGGCCAGATCGACGGCTGCAGACACCATTTCTGCTTCATGTGCATCATGGAATGGGCGAAAACCGAGTCCCGTTGCCCTCTCTGCAAGCAACGCTTCCAATCCATCCACCGCCCTGCTGTGCCGGGTTTGTTCCCCGTTGAACGACTCGTCATGATTCCCGAGCGTGATCAGGTGCATGCCTACTATACTGTATATATATGTATTCTTAATTAGTTTCTGGTAGTAGCAGTAATAGTATAAGCCAGTGGCCATATATCTATCTGTATAGTCAGCAATGCACGCATGTCTGATATTACACTTTTCTATGAATAAACTGCACTCCTCAAGTTCCAAATTTTATATGTAGTATATACTGATTAAGGATTAGGCTTGATATTTCCTTAAGTATACCTGATTTGTTATAGGAAGATTTATTCTTTAAGGAAGATTTGTTATAGTTAGATTGTAGAAAGTAATAGTAACCTGTATCAGAGAACCCACCTTTGTCTAGTGGCAAAGAGCGAGGCTTTATTGAAGGCTCGAACTCCATCTTTCTCTCAAAAAAAATATATAATAAGTTCTATCAAGATCAAACTCACTGAAAGCTTGAGAAACCTAATCAAATTGAATGGTGATGTTGATTTTTATCTAAAAATAAATATATTGAGAATGCATGGTTGTCTTCAAGTTAGTATTTGATGAACACGAAATGCCTATGCGTGTCGAAATAAATACTTCATTGCTAAGTGCACGTACTCATTGAATTCTTCTTCATGAATGGACATGTCGGCACATCTGCATTGTCTTGGTGTGCAAGGAAGATTCATTAAGGGCAAAATTGTCCATATATTATCTACAATACTATTGGCTCCTTGGCGACTTGTCAGAAAGCATCCTCTTCTTGTATTGGACGCGCGATGCCACTGTATATACCTAAAAAAGCCAGTGGCAGATACTCTGAAGTTTGTGATGGATCGATTAGGATTAGCATTTAGTAGCTTGAGGGTGCAACGGAAGTGGGATAAGGATTTACTGCCTTATATAGCTTATGTATGTTAACATGAAATAGTATTCTCCAACCTAAAATATCTATTCCAAAATGAAATAAAATGAATGTTTATCATATCATGATATTCTTCACTGATATTTAACTCTAGCTGGTAACAGGAAAAAAAAATTCACTGATATTCTTCACTATGTCCGGTTATAACATATCATGAAAGAAAATAATATTTGTAAAAAGAGCTAAATATTTTAATATGATGGTATATTTTTGCTCACAAGGCAAAAATTGTTGTTTTGTCCGTGCTACAATTAATTTGGGCCGGATAATTAACATATTTTGTAAATAAAGAATATGCCTAGATATAGTAAAATTAGTTCCTGGTTCATGTCTGAAGCACTATAAATTAGGTGATGTGAAAAATGATAGACTGCCCATAAGTATTTTGGCAAGCATTCGAAATGATCTCTTCTATATGCAATAGGAGCTTTCTATCTTTTCTTTCCTTTTTATACATAAATTTGATGCAATCTTGAGAGGAAATTAGAGGTTGGCAAATAAGGTTGAGCAATTTTTCGGATTTTGTAGATCTTGTCTGAGGCCCGAAATAGACAAATTAATTATCCAGGGTAGGTAAATAAGTTCAGGGATAAGACCCTGTCCAATCCAAGCCAAGGTCCTATATTCTAAAATCCAGAGATAGGCAGTTACTAACCCTTGTTACACTTGGGTCCCCATTGCTTCCGGCCTTAGTACACCGTCAAACGTGAATAAACTTGTAAAACACATGTAAAACACACATAATCTAGTATTTACTAATAAACCATATCTAATCAAATAAATTCTGTGTGGAATGAAACCTAAACCCTAACACTAATAGTCTAATACTACTTCGATCCATTGCTCCGCCGCCTAAAAAAACTAACCCCCTATAAACACATCACAATTCAATTGACCCGCCTCCGACTAAGATATTACATCTTGGAGTCATGGTATTGATATCTAAAGATCCTCTTACCACAACTCAACCCTCTCAGCCACTTCAGATACCAGATCCTTTTCTTCAGAGAATTATACCAAGCACCGTTGGCTAAGATATTACATTTCCTAGTAGGAAGTTGCATATTTGAAATCAGGTGCATGCCTACCATTGCAGACTTCAAATCAGCTGCCTACAATCGCAGATTTCAAATCACTTGTGAAAATTTCAGATTTACAAAATAGGTAAGTTTGTCGAATTGGATATGGCAGCAAATGAATTGACAAATATATCCTTATAATTACACTTATACTCGATTCACTGTGGGGACCTAAATAATTTATTATTTTGTAATGATATCTCGAATTGAAAATTTTAATCATAACATTTTGAATTCGCCCTTCCTTATACGCAGTTATGAGCATATGCTTGTTCTGCTGTAGTTTCCAAAAAATTAATAGTATGGACAACAAAGTGACTTTCTTCCTTTTGAATCCATGTTATTTCTATTGCTTTGATTATTTTTTATCTTTCTGGGAGGGGGAAGTAACAAACTTTTAATTGTTCCCCACAAATTATGATTCTATATGGTTATAGTTTATATTGTGATGATGATTTACAGCCTTGTATTTATTATAATTGCCCATATAAACATCCGCTAGTAGTTGATTCTTTTAATAACATACTGCAGGTTTACATCCTCTTGGTGTGGAGAGCACGGCAATCAACGAAAAGCACCTTCATTCACATTGCACCCTCTGCGACTCCGCATCAAACGAAGCCTATCTAGTAAGCTGTGCACTGTGTGATTCGACATTTCACACCCATTGTGTTGGTCTTGGCTGGGACATTCCAGAAGCTGAATTTTACTGCCCTGATTGCCATACTTGTAGAATTGAGTACTCGAAAATGCATCCTAATCATGATGTTGATGAAGAAACAATGGAGAAAATAAGGATGATTCGAAGAGGTGGCAATTCCATTTCCATGCATGATCTTGTAGTGGATATCCGAGGACAAGAAACGGTAAACCGGCCTTCAATTAGTCAGTCAACTGGAGGAGGTGATGCATCATTGACTTCTAGGGCACGGATGGAACAAGGCATTCAGGCCCTCCGTGATAATTGGGGCCGTGTGCAGTCAGGCTCACTAAACATCTCCGATATAATGAGACCTTATCGTAGAGAGGGCACCAGCCAGAACAACCCAGTTGCCACAATATCTGGTGCAGCAAGAGAAAATATCAATAATGAATCCCGTGATATTGATAAATCTTGGGAAATGATGGAGAAGGCCAGATTAGATCTAGCAAAAAATACACCCCAAGAGAATAGGCAACAAATCACTCATTCATCGACAACAGCGGGAAAATCGAAGGTAGCACAGCATATACATCCACCAGCGAAAAAGCCAAGACCTTATGGTGAAGGTGTGAGTTCCTATAATTCCAAACATGAGATGTCTTATCCTAACAGAGGTTTTGCGCAGTTTTGGAGCAATGACCGTGCTCCAGGTGGATCTAATAATCAGCTGCCGGTTTCAACAGGCAGCACGCATGCCCAGTAATCATTTCAATGCAAGTACTCAAATTGCTCAGGTGGGTCTGGGTTTTCTAGGGAATGGAGCCGCATCAACAATTGAAAAAAGAGAGATAGTGAGAAGTGAGGATATGAAGGCTGAGATTCAATCCCTAGTGAAGCATAGTTTGTCTGCAATCCACAAAGATAAAAAGAAACTAGGTACGTATAATTCTTTTCATTTTTTGTTCCTTTTTTTATTCTGTTCATGTCGTACCATATATAGTTGGAATTATCATAGTTTTCAATCCTAAGTTTTAGCATATCCAGAAAAATATTTGATATATATTACATCTTTTACATTAATTAAGAAATGACCAGCCAGGATGTTCTTGCATTTAACCCTCCCATATGTTTAAGCCTTCAATTTTTAATGATATTTTTTTCTTCTGCTATCAAGATGGAATACTTAATTTTTCTGAACCTAGACAATCATCTTCATATTCACTGATCAAGATGTCTCAACTTTAGGATCAATTGGTTACAAGGAAGTTGCTAGGGTTTCGACACACACTATCTTGGCTGCATATGGACATGCACACAATGAGGCACTTGCTCAATCATTCTCTAGGCCCTTTTGCAACCACAACAAAGATTTGTCCAATTTGGTGCCAGTTTCGTGCCGTGATTGCTTCAACACTTTTGTCAGGCAAGTCGTTGAGGCTGTCTTAATGGAGAAAATGTGATGTTGTGCTATGGTTTTTTAATTATTTTTCATAATTGATTATTCTTGTTTTTTTTTTTTTACTTTTATGTTTTTTTATTGTAAAATAAGAGTGCACCTCTTGAATCTTGATTGCTCTAATAAATAGTACAATTTAAAATTGGTATAAATGATCAAAATTAAGGAACTTGTATAATGTTCTGTTTATGGCTTGGTAAATTAGTTACAAAACACTATATAATAATATGATACTTGACAACATCCAATGTTTTGCTATTATATAATATGCATATTTGTTATATATGAGGAAAATAACAATTTGTCCAGAGTCAGACTAAGAGAATGTATGATAATCAGTGAAAGGATGAGACAAACATTACTGATTTCTTCCATATGAACTTAGCAAAGGTAATATGTGCATTAATACCCTCAAAATGTACTGCTTTAAATATGAATTTATTTACATTTTTAAAGGGGAGAGTTCAAATGCACTATGATATTGTGCTTCAATATGCTTCACACCCTTTATCTCTTTTTTGAAGAGCAGTCAACTTGGACTACTTCGGACTTTGAAAACAGAGATACACGATGTGGAGCATATTGGAGCATAAAGTCATGGTGCATTTGAACCCTCCCTAGTGGGAAAACTAGAATTAGGATCGGTTATTTACGCACATTAGGATCGAAATTTAACCGATCATGATCCGGGCGATACTAATATGAAACTAATCTAAATCGGTTAAACAACCAATCCTAAAAGTTTGAATTAGAATCAGTTATTTGTAAAAACCGATCCAAATTAGTACTATTAGGATCAGTTATTTTAAACAACAGATCCTAATGGGTGTTAATCTGAATCGGTTGTTTAAAATAACTAATCCTAATAGTACTAATTAGGATTGGTTATTTAAAACAACCGATCCTAATTTTTTTTTCTTTTTTGGCAGAACCACATTTTGTGAATCCAGATATAATGCATTACATATTATAACAACAATTTAAATCCAAAAAATTTAATATTACATATCAGGATAAAAAGATATTACTCAGGATCATTATCAAAGAAACCACCAATATTTCATAGCACAACCATAATAAAATCGCTTAGCAATGGAATTTATATTATATTAGGCAATAAGGATCATACCATAAAAAATATTTTAAAAATTTAATATATTATATCAAGAAAAAAGCAAATATCAAAAAACTCTTAGAATGAGGGATTAGATTGAGGGATTCCTCCACGCCCATACTAGCATATTGATCACGATTCATTGTCTCCCTGTTTATGTACCAAGTGATACGGTTTCACTAAGCTCCAACTGGTTTCAAGTACCGACTGCATCCTTACGAGTTCCAACATCCTAGCAGTTGAAAAAATAAACCAATTACCATATCAAATATTCAAATAAATAAACCTATTATCACATCCTAGCAGTGAAAAAAATTAAGAAGTCACTCACATTCATCGCTTTCGACCAAAAAAGTACAAGTATGCAACAAAAATTATACCTTCAATCCTTCGAACAAAAAAAGTACAAGTATGCAACAAAAAATTATAACCTTCAAAGAGATTTGGTGTCTTCTCTCCGCTGAATTGTACCTCAGGAGCAACATAATTTGCGAGTACCCATCTTGTATGCAGCATTCCATTCTATCTATAAAAATTAAAAAATTAGTTTCACAAAATTTGATACTTACAGTGTTGAAACATTATCTAAGTTGATTAGTAGTGCTTACTTGGACTTGTACGTCGCAAAAGCGCTTAGGTCAAAGCAAGAAACTTTAAGAACACCATAGGAATCTAGAAATTGAGTGAAAAATATTTTGAGCACAATTCATTATAAATTTGAAGGATTTGGATCTTACAATTTTATCAAAGAGTTCCCCCTCCATCAACATAATCAAGAACAATATATATATTAGCTTTGCTAGCCAAAATCTGAAATATCAAACACACGTGTTAGTTAATTAATTCATTATGGCAAATCTCAATTTGAAAAAAGGGAAATTGGATGTTATTTAATCTGAGGGCTAGCTTAGAAATAAATTAAGAGAGATTTAGACTTCATGCAGCTGAACAACATTGGGATGCTTGATGAGCCTCATAGTAGATTCAAGTATACAAATCAGAAATTTAGTAAAATAAAATTGAAGAAATCAGATTTGATGATATATATTTTACTCTATTTTTTTCCATTGAAGAAATCAGAAATTTAGCAATTATGACCTTAAAATTCCACCCATTTGTGGAGACTCTAAGTAAACTCTCTAGATATATAATTCAAGCCAAACACCACCATCGAAGAATTGGTTCAGATAAAGTAGACAGTTATTAGATGATGGCACAATCAAGGTTTTCATAAAATAAAATTACCAATACCTTGAATCGAACACAAATTTACCAATACCAAAATAGAATTTAATTAATACACAACAAATTGAACACAAAATTTAGCTTTTGGGTACACGGCAAATTCAAAGTCTAAACAATATCTAATAAACTAAATTAGCAACTAGGGTTAACAAGAAATTTTGGAATTCAGAGAAGGGGATTTACAAGAGGCCGCCAGGGTTAACGGGCACAGATATAGCGGCACAACT